>JARSSU010018180.1:0-22406 GCA_029619165.1 Eurosta solidaginis | reverse complement strand
ATGAGTAAACTATTTGCGGAGCTTGAAAAGAAACAAAAACTAATATACCTGTGTAAATATATATGTACATATAGTTGTAGAGTAGTGAGACAAATTTTTTTAAGAGTAGCTTTCTAGCCTACCGACGCAGTTCATCGGGCGCCTGCTGACCTCGCTCGGACAATTGTAAGTACTCTTTGATTGATGATCATTATATTGTTATGCATATGAACAGCAGAAAGGCAATGCGATCGCGCAAAAGTTTATACCTAGCTATGTAGATATGTACTTATGTAAATACGTACAGACAGTTGTCTGATTATGATATGAAATCTTCCTTTGCTAAGAGAGCGTATTGCTTTTCTTCTTAAATGGTATCTCTTATAAACTAAGAATATGTACGTTTATATAGATATATAACCAAGTTTTTACATTATAAGATAACAAACGAATTATTAGGGTGTTCCAATTATTTGAAGAGAATAAATACAAGTTAATTACCAGAAGTAAAATGTAAATTTAGCATAGGGCAGATAAGAATAGTTGAGATTATAAAAATGTATAAGAATCTGAATCGAATTAATAAATGAATTGTTAAAAGTAAGTAATCAATATGAAAAGATAGAGTTGCTAATTTAGTGGGATGATTGAGCCGTAGGTCAGTGGATTTTGGTTGGGTTTGGTGATACTGCAAATGCGTATCTCGTAATGGTTGGGTAGGGGAGATTGGAGAAGCGGATGTATTGCTTCTCGGATTTAAATCTAGAGTTTCCATAATCGGAGAAGTCTGTCTGTGTATTAGAAAAGGGGTAATTTTTTTTTCTGATTTCTATTGCATTTTCTTTTGTCCAGTTTAGTTAGGTACATTGTGCATGAATTTCTTTTATTGTACGGTCGTGCGTTTGCACAAAAGTAGTGAGCAAGAGCCCACCCCCCATCCGACGAGCTTAGAACCCGGCTAAAGCTAGCATGCACAGCTCGACTACTTGCAAACTGGGGGAATTTCATTGGAGTTGAAAATAGATCCCAGGTACGACTCCATGACAAGCTTTTCGTTTCGGTTAAAAACGAGATACAATTTATCTTGATAATTTCTTTATCGATAATATTCGAAGTGTTTCAACGGAAACGGTGGACATTTTTTGATAAAGATTAGCTTAACGTTAAGGTGCATCCCTGGTATTATGTGTTCCAAATATGAGCCAAATCAGACCACAAATACGATTTTTGCGAATATCTCGATCCTTGCGCCACTTAGCGGCGATTTTTTTCTTATTATTGCATTGTCATCGGGTTCTGAACTATATTCCAAGTTTTCAAGCTTGTAGCTTATCGAGAAGTTACCTAATTTTCAATTACAAAATTCGTTCACAACGGCCGTGCATGCAGCCGTGCGGCCTGCCTGTAAAGTCAAGCTAAATAAAACCGTTTAAAAAGAGAGGACTGTAGACTTATGACGGGTATTCTGACTGGAAACTGCCTTCTGGCGTCACATGCCTTTAAATTAGGCTTGGTCAGTGATAGCAGATGTAGGACGTGCGGGCTGGAGGAGGAAACGATCGAGCACGTTCTGTGCTCTTGCCCTGCGCTTGCCAGGCTAAGACTCCAGCTATTAGGAGTGATACAGCTGTCAGATATAGAAGCAACAAGTGGCTTAAATCCTAGGAAGCTTCTAGTATTTGCCAAAAGGACGGAGTTATTTTATAATATAAGTCCTCGTTTTTGAAGGAGTTTTCAGTTTGGTCGTTAAAACAAACTTCTGGCAACACTATGGACTTATTCAGTCTATGTGAGGTCCTCATGGACCGACCAGTTCAACCTAACCTAACCTATTTTGGGCGAATGACAATGGCCTATGCCTCAATGTTTCAAAATTATACATGTTACCTATTGCTAAGAAAAACTTATCGAGCCTTCAATAATTATTGTTTACTCTAACGTGAAGACCGTCAATAAAGTAAAGAATCTTGGGATAGTAGAATCTTGGGATAGTGATTAACTCCAGTCTTAAAGGCAGCGACCATATTAATACCATGATGGGTAATGTTTATGGCACTTTGCGTAATCTGAGGTAGTCCGCGCCCTACACTCCCCTTCAAATTAGGAGAAAGCTTGCCATATAGCTCATTTTGCCAGTCATAACATACTCAGAGTTGGTATACAATGCATCAGACTCGAGCTCTGCCCATAAAATGGAGATTGCTGTCAACCACGTCACTCGGTAAATGTATGGCTTGCACAAATTTGACCATGTATCTGCATGGAGATCTCGTCTATTATGTTGCAACCTAACTGAGTATCAAAGGGCAAGGAGTTGCATATTTTATTCAGACTATTCTTAACGAAGTCTATACTTGTATGACAAACTTGCGTTTAATAGGCCCGCTGGGTCATGTACTCTGAATCTACCCAGTTTTAATTATGTGGCATCGACTAGGCTGTTCTTCATGAACACCATACGGCTCTGGAATTCAATTCCGTCTACTGTGAGAAACTCTTTAAACCAAAACAACTATAGACGTGTTCTTTATAGTTTTTTTTCTAATAACACTTAAACCAACTGTCAGCATAATGCAACCTATCCCCTACTGACTTCTTCCCATTTGTTAAATTAATTATATGTATATTTATAAATGAATATGATTCACTTGACTTGTAATAATTATGTGTTGTACGATAAAAGATTCTATTATCTTGTGTACTAATAACGAACTCTTAAATAAACGAAATGAAATGAAATGAAAATATGGTAGGTGTCACACCCATTTTACAAAGTTTTTTCTAAAGTTATATTTTGCGTCAAAAAACCAATACAATCACCATGTTTCATCCCTTTTCCGTATTTGGTATAGAATTATTGCATTTTTTTAATTGTCGAAATTTTCGATATCAGATAAGCACGTGAACTAAGTTTAGTAAAGATATATCGATTTTTGCTTAAGTTATCGTGGTAACGGCCGAGCGGAAGGACAGACGGTCGACTGTGTATAAAAATTGCGCGTGGCTTCAACGGATTTCACCCATTTTCACAGAAAACTGTTATCGTCATAGAAGCTTTGCCCTAACCAAAATTGCATTTAAACTTGTATTTTGCAGTTGGTCGATAGATGGTTTTGCAAAGACATCGACGATATGCAGATATCACGATGGGTATATGATATTTGTTAAATAAGCCATCAATCAAAGGACTTTGATATTTTGTCAGGAGTTACTTTGAATATTGCTAGAGGTACGTGCCAAACGAAATTCGAAATGTCCTATGTACACATTTTTGAAATTGCTACATAGTTTTATTATGTTCCTGTGTAGCAGTCATTCCGACTAAAAGAAATATGGCATAATGATACGCGCAGGTGCACGCAATTTGAAGGTTGTCTCATGCGTTTCATTACGAACCATCTATTCAAATGCACCCTTACACCTTGACACGCATATGTTTGTATAATCAAGTTGTGTAATATTTTAGGGTGCATAAATGAGCAAAGATATTTGAGGGTGTGCTGTTAAAACAACTTATCAGCATGGATTAAGTGAACGGCCAAAACTGTGTGCAAGATATGCAATTTATTGTAATAAAACGGTTGTAATGACGCTTCTAAGTGTCGTTCTATTAAGTGGATTACCTATAGAAAACTGTAAGTTCAAAGAATCAAGACGAATAACAGTAAAGAAAACTAACTTTCTATGATGAAATTTCAGTATCTTTTCATGTTCATTTTATACCCTTCTTCGCTCTGCCAACTGACGCAAGTTGGTCATACCAAGGGGGTTTAAATCGTTTTCCACATGGTCCTTCCAACGGAGTGGGGGCCGCCGTCTTCCTCTGCTTCCTTCAATGTCATCAGTATACGGCAGTTAATGTACACTTTTATAGAATATTGTTCCAGCGCGGTTGAGTTCTGCAGCTAGTACAATTTTCTCCAGGATCAAAATTAGAAAAATCGCACGATAGGAGGTCACCCTGTCTGTTTTGCGGGGAAACCAAATTAAGACATAGCGGCATTAAGCAGCTCCTTTTGTGCCGTCGAAAGCGGCTTTAAAATCGATGAAGTGGTGATGTGTGTCAATTCTTTAGGTTAGGTTAGGTTAGGTGGATAAATCCTCGGGAGATCCAAGTGAGTCGCGACCGAAGTACGTTCGCCTAGTTCTGGATAAAGCTGTGCAATGAAGCATAAAGTGATTTGGTGATTCCACCTCATCATCCTCCATACAGCTACAGCAGGATGGAGTTTCCAGTATATTGAGGCCTACCGCATGGGACAGTGCCCTGTCAAAACCCTCAATGACCATTGATAGGTGAGCCTTAGTGAACCCAATTATTTCGGCAGACCTCCTGCCATCCACTTTCGGTCAGAAAGATTTTGCTTCACTGCAAGAAGTGGTGTCCGCCCAACGTTTGCTGAGCTGATTCGAGGCCCAGCTATGGAGGAGCAAACCACAGGTGGCCATCGGAATCCCGAAATCCCTACAGCCATCTTCATCCGGTTCGGTTGTACCGCTGCGGGCTAAGAGATCCGTTTGACAGTTACCTGACCTTGTTAGCTGACCTAAACATGTGAAAATGACTTCATAGCTTAAAAGGACATTAAACGGAAATATGAAACTTCTCAAGGCCAAAATAATGACATATCAATTTTAAAAATCGGGCGTCAAATAACCAAGTTACAGCGAAAAAATCCTTTCGGCTGTATTTCGAAGGATTAAAAAAATGTTTCCGAAACCCTCTCAACATAATCTTTAAATTTCGGGGCGGAGATTAGCAACTTTTTTTTCCAGCCAGTCTATTGTTCAGCATGACGTTCAGTACCAAGGTAGGTGTTGTTCTGAGAGCGCCACTGATACCGATCAGCGCCGTCCGTTGCACCCCATAGAGCGTAATCGGTTTGACCACCATCTCATAAAGCCGGTGTACTCTTGGCGAGAGTCCCCATCTCTTCCCGATAGCCCCCCTGCAACAGTACAAGGCAACCGCAGCCTCCCTGGCCCTATCTCCCCCATTGGATCTCAAGGAAATTTTTTGTCCAAAACAATCCCCAAATATTTAACCCTGTCAGAAAGTACCAACGGTACCCCTCCAAGCGAAGGAGTTCTTAAAGTGGGCATCTTATATCTCCTTGTAAAAAAGAACCATTTCCGTTTTCCCCGGGTTGACCGCGGATCCACATGACTCAGCCCACCTAGTCACAGTATCCAGGTAGCCCTGCAGAACATCAGGCAGGGTGCCCAGAAATTTGCCTCTGACTAGGATATCGAGGTCGTCTGCATAGGCAACAACCCGACAGCCATTGGCTTCCAGCTCCACAAGAAGCTCGTTGACTACCACAACCCGGAGCAGAGGAGATAGGACACCCCTCTGTGGCGTGCCCCTGCACACCTTCCTCTCAATTATGGCCCCTCCCCACTCCGCTGCGACAATTCTGCTGCATAGAAGTGTGCTAATAAATTCAACCAGAGCCGCCTCGATTCCTAAACCTACCAGAGCTCTTTCGATCGCCCAGGGAGGACATTGTTAAAAGCCCCGTCGATGTCTAGAAAAGCAATGCAGAGCAAACTCTTTGTATTCTAGGGACCCCTCTATTTGCTTTACAATCGAATGGAGAGCCGTTTCCGTCGATCTGCCCTTGCAGTAGGCATGCTGTGAAGCCAACAGTAAACCCCGAGGAATCCTTCTGAGACTGAGTGGCCTGAAATCCTAAGATCTTCGAAATGAAGATGACCCTAACCGTGTGCCAAAACTTCGGTATAGAGTTAAGCCTGAAGCAGTTAGTGTATATGACGGCCAACCAGCGGCAGGAAATTCCTAAAGACTTTTGAAGTTGCGCAGGAATGATGCCATCCGGTCCCGGAGATTTATAGGGCTTGAGCGAACCTATAGCCAAGTTATTTGACTATCCCGTAGTAGAATGCCAGGCATTTCTGCATGGCCAACGACCGCCGACCATGTAGGCGAAATTCCCTGCCAATCTGACACATCGGAAAATGATTGTCCAGTAAAAGCTTTGGGGACTCCTCGCTACTCATCGACCAGTCCCCACCATCATCTCTCAGAAACCCCAAAGGGGCGGGATTCCTAGAGAGTATTTTTCTTAGCCTCGCGGATTTATTGCAGCCTTCTACGTTTTCGCAGAAGCTTCGCCATGAATCTCGCTGGCTATCCTTATTTGATATTTATAAATCCCCAGATTCAACTTATAGAGCTCCCAGTCCGAGGGTAATTTACTCCTCCTGGCTCTGCTGAAGAGCCGCCTACTGGATGCTCTTAGGTCGTCAATAGAATCAGACCACCAGGGCGGCTTGCCCTTCCCCCTGTAAGACGCTATTGCTTGCCGAGGTGAAGTTTTCCACCAGAACGTCTATCTCAGATTCGGACATGTCCGATCTAAAGGTGGGCGCCGCAGACAATAGCTCTCCCAGCTTCCTACAATACAAGTCCCAGTTAGTACTTTTAGGTTTCCTAAAAGATATTTTACCGGGGCATTCTTCGTTCACAGAGAATTGAATATATCGGTGATCAGGGAAGGAGTGCTCGTTGAGAACCCCCCAGCCAGATATCCGATCTTCCAGTTCTCTACTAACCAGAGTAAGGTCGAGGACCTCCTCCCTTACCGCAGTAATAAAAGTCGGGCCATTCCCCCTATTACATATACAAAGTCCCTTATCTAATGAGTAAATAAAGACTCACCTCTAGTGTTGGTATCCGAACTTCCCAGATGCTATGATGGGCATTAGCATCGACACCGATGATCACGCCAAAACCTCTCCGCCTTGCTTCAGCGGTGATTTCGCCGAGTATCGCAGGTGGTGGTCCCGCTACGTCCCCATGGGGCATGTACGCGGAGACTACAGATATTTCCGTACTGCCTCGCTCGAGGCAGACCGTGGTTACGTCAGCATTGCTAAAATTAGAGAGAATAAAAGCTTTAAACTCTTTTTTTAACAAGCACACAAGATCTTGGCCTACCTGCCTCCCCATGCACCAAGGTGTTGAATTTTCCAGTCCTTAATCCAGAAATCTCTCTACCCTTAATACTCAGCCACGGCTCCTGGACAAGGACTATATCTACTCCGCTTTTTCAAGTAGAGCAACAAATGTGCGAAATCCGCCTTAGAGTGCTGAAGATTGATTTGACGGATTTCCATCAAAACCGCTCTTCTTCCGCACCCCATTCTTGGCGGATTCGTGTTTGTCGTGTCCATTCTAAAAAGTCCTTCTTCAAGGCCGCTATCCGGAGCCGATTGTATAGTCGCCCTTCAACGGTCTCGTGGTTATCTGTGCTACGCAGGTAGGCCACGCGAGGGTTGACACATTACCTTATGGGTAATGTGTCCAAAGTCAGACCGGACGCAAAACGGGGAAATTTTCAACCGCACCTACACCACCAACTTAACGGCGACGGAGCCGGAACATAACTTGAGGCCCGCCACGGTTTTAACTGGACGTGTGCAGGTGCAGCCTTAGCCTACCATCCATTTCGATAGGGTTTCACCCCGACCTACTAAGGTTATAGAATACCACACCTACCAGCCCAAAGTAATCAAGTCCAAAATCAAAGACAAAATCAAAAGCCCTAACAATCCAGTTCATCACCGTTGTGCACCGATATTGACACTAAACAGAGTCCTCCCTCCCCTGAGCTCGCAAAATGACTCGGGTGTACGGGTTTTATCGAGTTGTCCTCTTAAATCGGCCATTATCAGTAGAAGCAGAGGAACCTCGAGCAGAACGTGATAACTAATCACGCGTAATAGTTCGTCACTATGGCCGGTCTAAGATTGATAACAGTCTCTGGTCCAGAACTTAGAACCACGTGTGATATCCAAGCCAACTATCTTAGCCCCATAAAAGATGTGTGTCAATTCTTTTTTGGTGGGTTTTTTCAATGATTTGAGGCATATTGAAAATCTGGTTGATAGTAGATTTACCAGGTCTGAGGCTAAACTGATAAGGTCCAATTATCCGATTCACGTTTACGATTCTTTCGCGCTATACACTTGACAGGACCTTATATTTGATATTAAGAAAGCTGATTAAGCGATAGTGGCGCAGTTTGCAGGATCCTCTCTCTTGTGGACGGGGCATATAAGACTTAGATTCCAATCGTCGGGCACGCACTCGTCCGACCATATTTTGCAAAAAAGCTGAAGCATGCGCTTTACCAACTCCTCACCGCCGTATTTGAATAGCTCCGCACGCAATCCATCAGCGCCCGCAGCCTTGCTGTTTCTCAATATGGTAATGCGAGGACATTAATTTCACCATCACCGATTACGGGATCGGGTTCATAATCCCTGTTCGGTACAG
The DNA here is from genome assembly GCA_029619165.1 of Eurosta solidaginis. NCBI lineage: Eukaryota > Metazoa > Arthropoda > Insecta > Diptera > Tephritidae > Eurosta > Eurosta solidaginis. Next base: position 14,125 of record JARSSU010018180.1, on the reverse strand, counting down.
CGCTGTCTCTTTCTAGATCTAACAGCTGCATCACTCGTAATAGCTGGCACAAGCACAGAACGTGCTTGATCGCTTCCTCCTCCAACCCGCACTTCATACATCTGCTATCACTGGCCAAACCTAATTTAAAGGCTTGTGATGCCAGAAGGCAGTGTCCAGTCAGAATACCCGTCATGAGTCTACAGTCTTCTCTTTTTAATGATAGAAGCAACTTCGTTAGTCTAATGTTGTAAGACCTACACATAATCTTCGACACTTTACAGCCCCGCGATTGAACCCACGCCTTTGCCGCTTGGTCGATCATGTGCACCTCTCGCCATCGCTTAATCTCGCCCAGTCTGATGGGGACGTCTACGCAATCTTCTACGGAAGCGCCCTTTTTAGCTAATTCATCCGCTTTTTCATTCCCATCAATTCCCATATGCCCTGGGACCCGATATAGATGTATGCTTCTCCCTGTCCCGATTCTCTCCAGAGACTGCTTGCACTCTAACACGCATTTAGGTGCTGAGCTATGCGAGATTATTGCCTTAATTGCTGCTTGACTGTCAATATAAAAGATAACACGGTTTCAGCTTAAGCTAATCTCTTGCAGGGTTTCTATTGCTTTGGTTATGGCTAATATTTCCGCATGGAAAAGGCTACAGTAATCCGGTAGCCTGTAGGATCTGTTGGCTTCCAGATCAGCACAGTATACCGCAGACCCTACTCTTTCCACTACATTGGAACCATCTGTGTACACATGTATCGCCTCGTCCGCGATTTGAGCACCATTGCGCCAACCATCCACCTCTATTGTGGGCTTAAGATCTCCCTCGAAGCGCAGTTAGGGAATCAAGTAGTATGCTCTTCTTGTGATTGATGACGCTATACTACTATGGCCGTATGGTCGGTGCTCAAGCTGCCCCGAGGCACCAAGCCTAGTTGCAGTTGTTAGCGCTGGGTTCTTTGCTACCACGTCTACAGGTGGAATGTACAGAATGGCATACAGTGCAGCCGTCGGGGTTGTTTCAAAGGCTCCTGTAATGCTAAGCATTGATAGTCTCCATACCCCCTCCAATTTTTGGAGGTAGGTTGTTTTTTGTGTGGCTTTCCACCAAACAAGAACTCCATAGTATAGAATAGGGTTTAGAATCGCTGTAAAAACCCAATGAAAAAGAGAGGGCGATACACCCCAGCATTCTTCTACATGCATAAAGTGCCGTTGAGGCCTTCTTCACCCTCTCCTCCACGTTGAGCTTCCATGACAGCTTACTGTCTAGGATGATCCCTAGATATTTTTTGCAAGGTTTCTCCTGCAGGATCACATCTCCTAACATAGGCCTGGTCAAATTTGGGACCTTGTACCTCTTTGTAAACAAGACCATAACCGTCTTCTAAGCGTTGGCTGTCAACCCTACATTAGATGCCCAGGTATGAGAGCTAATCGTTGGAAGGCACTTTCCACTTATGACAATTGTAAACAAGTCGTAAGTTTTACGGGTCCCTCATCGAATCGCCTGAGCAGTTGGTTGATGACCAGCGTCCACAGCAGAGGTGATATCACCCCTCCCTGCGGCGTGCCCCTGTCTACTGATTTTGCTGCCCCGGACAGTCCCCATTGCGATGTAATCTTCCCGCAATTTTACATGCAGCCGATCCATCTGGTTAAGGCTGGATGTACTTTAATGTAATCACCCATTTAGAAACATTGTTGAAAGCCCCGTCAATGTCTAAGAAGACTCCTAGAGCTTATTTTTCTTCATTTAGAAGAGCAGAGACATTTTCCCTCCATAATCTAAGTTACCTCTGGACATTGGATAAAAGGTCGCCGTTTTCGTTCTTACAGGAATTTGCCCTGGACTTAAAACCTTGTATCTTTCGCCGAATTCTTTGGTAAAATTTCGGGTGCTATTCTTGGTTGCTAGCAGCTCAAGCTCCTCGCACTCACGCCTTTATGCCTCTGCATTTTCTTGCAGAAAAGGCGCCTCGCTTCCCTTTTCAACTCGCGGTAGCGTTTTCGTTAAGATGTTTTGCACGAGTCCATCGTGTTCGCTTGAGGTTGATGTAGTTTTTTTGTTTTTTGTTTGAGTTTGGTGGAAGGCTTTATGGGCTACCCACTAAAAACTAACCTCACACGCAAATCCCCGTACAAGGGACCGCATTTAGCATTACTTCGTTACGGTTGCGTACTACGTGAGCTCCCTACTCTATTTTGCAGCATAGTTTTCTTTTGTTGATTCCAATCTGCATTCGCAGAGCTATGAAGCTGCCGGACAAAACTAAGTTCCTCCTTCATAAATGATGACATTTGTTTCAATACCTTACTTTGCTTTTGAAGATCGTATTTTTTGGTCGATTTCGCTCATATCTTTATATACATACAAATTATTATAGCCGGCCGATACTTATCTTTATATAAAATTGTTAGAAGAGTTAGCTGTAATCTCTTCATGTAATAAAATTCTAACAGGTCGATGTCCGTACATTGAAGATATGTATTTTAGAAAAATTTATTGCAGCCCTCCTTATTATAACCCCTGAATCCAAATCAATAATTTTTTTAATTTTTGGTACATATGTATGTCTGTCTGTATGTTTGCATTCGCATCACTAAAAAATTGCTGCTTAGAATTGAGTGCAGCTTTCACATTTCAAGCTACATTTCAAGCTTCTAGGCCTCTAAACCTTTGAGACTCAATATAAGAACAAGCAGGCATGTGTTTTAATAGAAAAAACACTTAAGCTAATATTTACGAACCGTACCACTAGCCGTACCACTTTTTTTGGTTACTTAAATCTAGATCAAGAAGATAGCTCGAACTTGTTTATAAAATGACGTACCATATACATAGCTGGAGAAAATTATACTAGCTGCAGAACTTAACCGCTCTGGAACAATATTCTATAAAAGCATGCAATTACTGCCGTATACTGATGACATTGATACCATCGGCGTAATCAGCCGCGCCGTTAGTTGTGCTTACTCCAAGCTGGAAAAAGAAGCGGTAAAGATGGGGTTGCTGGTGTATGAGGACAAAACGAAGTACCTGCTGTTATCGAGCAAAGATTCAGTGCAAATGCGTATTGGCAACCACGCTACTGCTGGCAGCCATAATTTCGAAATAGTAAAAGACTTCTTTTATTTGGGAACCAGCATTAACACTAACAACAACATCAGCTTTGAAATCCAGCGAAGAATCACTCTTGCCAATAAATGCTACTTTGGACTAGGTAGGCAATTGAAACGTAAAGTCCTGAAAGCAGAGGACGAGGGCGGCCCCACTCCGTTGGAAGAACCATGTGGAAAATGGTTTACGACCAATTGGTGCCAGTTGGCAAATAGAAAAAGCGACTGGGCGCGCCTTGTTGGACGGTTTAGTGCCAATTAAGTAAGTAAGTAAGTATATACCATAAGCAGGGCTTAGTTTCTAGATGTCCATTGTATGTGGGAATTTTAGGATGTTCCGCCTAAAATCCACCATGCTTTAGATCCCAAGTAGGACTGATTTTTTTGTTGTTGTTGTATCGATAAGGACACTCCCCGAAGGTTTTGGGGAGTGTTATCGATGTTGATGGTCCTTTTACGGTTGTAGATCCGGTACGTTTCGGTAACCATTAAGGTACTAGGTACCGACCATCTCGGGAACGATTTAGTATGACCACATGTAACCTTCAAGGCCATACCGCCCTCCCACCTCTAGATCCATGAGGAAATTGGGGTCGCCAGAGTCTGGGCTGCTATAGAAACGGGATTTGCCAGGGGTAGGTAAGGTTGATAATTGGGTTGGAGAAGCTATAATTTTCTCTGGCAACTCCTCGAAAGTGTTACGCTACACAACCCTTTGAATCAGTTGGTACTTTAGGCGCCTCTCTCGACAGGCATACCTGCCACGAGCATATACTAAGCTCCTTACCCGCTGCACAGTGGGGTATTTGATCAATCTAGCTGGTCAAAACTAAAACAGCAGTTATTTCTGTTCAAAAAGTGGTTGTCTTACTTCATTGTTATGAAAGGAGATATTTGACTGTAAATTCACGGTGTTCCGCGCAGAATTTCTATGGTTCGCGCCCCCGGTTCCGGATGAACCCGGGGTAAGTTTTTGGCATTACATTAGATATGTCAATATGGGTATCAAACGAAAGGTATTTTACCCCGCATTTCTTTTGACATTTTTAAGTAGGGTTGCCACTTAGTGTTGCGAACTCACCTTTTTTATATTTCTTTGCATATTCACTACCATCTCGGAAACGGTTTAACCGATTTGAATCAAATTGAGGACATAGTATTACATTTTAAGACTTTTCACCTAGGTGTTGCCACTGAGGACGGTTTCACAAGGTTGTCACCTTTTGTCAATAAGGGTATCAGTCTCTTACAAAATTGATCACCACTCAAACAATCCCTGGTATGCGCAGCCGATTTTGTTATTAAACTTTGAAACAAATACAACCTTATATATTGCCAAAAAATTACTGACATGAAAAAGATACATCTTTTTGCGTGCAAGGCATTTAAAAAATTTAATATAGAAAAGAATTAGTATTACAAGTAGAATAACTCAGTTATAACATGGGGTATAACAAATTTAACATATGAATTAAAGACACATTTACCTGTCCTAAAAGAAATGAAACTAGATTGATTGAGGCTAAACAAATGAAAAAGTATTTAGGTTAGAAGGGTATGTTGCTTTTTAATCCAAAAATACATCGAACTTCACGCAATTTTTATACAATTTTAGATGTGCGCGGCTAGCCCCGTTAACGTTGCAGATGAGTTTTGAGGTATGTATACCCTTCAGTGGACATCTAGGAACGCCAGGGAGTATATTTAAAAAAAAATTTATATTTTGAAAAATCGACTTTTGGCCAACTAAATTGATGAGATACCCCACCGTGCGCTGGGGGAAGTAGGACTACTCATAAGCTCTAACAGATAATTAAAGTAATATTATTCCTTCAGTGTAGCAAGTTATTTCTTTACTTTAAGCATAACAACAATTCTTGGTTATGTCAGCGACCTATACCTACACCAAAGAATTTACAAGCAGCTAGCATAAATCATAGTGCTTCGGAAAAAGTAAATAGAGAGGAGGTAGTTTACGTAATGAAGCATGTCTTAAATGGACATTGCTTGGAAATATTGAAGCAGAAGTTCTTATAAGTTGTGGAGTTTTTATAGCAGACATAACCATGTTCCCAAATAATTATTTAACGTATATTTGAGGACTTTTCCGTGATCGTATGGACGGGCGTTACTTGCCCACCGAAAATTCCTATGTAATTTGCAGTGTTTAACATATTACGCCCACTCGCACATCGAAAAATTATCTTGTTAACTCAGAGTTAACGTGATATGATGGATTAAACTCATACATTTTTGAAAATTTTTAAAATTAACTCTGCGTTAAAAAGATAACTTGTCGTTGTGCAAGTGGGCTTAATGGTTTAAGACAACGTAAAATAAAATAAACCCCAAAAATAAAATTAAAGATTCTTTTTTTTTAAAGTAGTTAAGAATAAAATGAAATTTTAAAAGAAATTTTTTGTTATGAATCGGCTTATATTGTAAATACTTCTACACCTTTTCATTTTTCCTACAAATTGGCGAGACGGGACCTACAAATCTTACGCCGATTCCAAACGGCATCTGAAACGCAGATGAGCTTTTACTGGGATGCTTTTTCGTGGCAGAAATGGAAAAAAGCGAAAACTAAATTTGCCAGTAATGCTCCTCTTGCAAGATCTATGCGTGAATTTAATATTTTATCTCAGAATGTTCCCTTGATTTTTCCATGGGAACAAGATTTTTTTAATATTTTAATCTCTTATTTTAAGTAGGTATGTTTTATTTTGTAAAGTACACAGTTGTTATTAGAACATTAGAAATGTTCCTTCATGTACAGTATTGAATAAATTAATACACTCGGAGTGTTTTTCCAAATCATTGCCGAGGGGCGACCCTGCTTAGAAAAACTTTTTCAAATTGAAAAACTCGTTTTAAATTTTTGAGGTTTCCTTGCCCGGGAATCGAACGCTACCACCATATCATTCACAATTTCTTTTTTTTTCCTTTTAATCACTCTTAAAATAAATATATTTTCTTATATACGTAAAAGTAAGGTAAAAAAAAACGACAGTAAAAGACAAACTTATAATTTTTTATTCGATATAGTCTCCAAATGATTCTGAAGTCGTCGAATATGTCGTCGAAAAGTGGGCGGTGCCACGCCTATTATCCAAAATTTTACTAATTTTCTATTTTGTCTCATAAGGTCAAGGCAATTACCAAGTTTCATCACTTTATCCGTCTTCGGTAATGAATTATCGCACTTTTTCGGTTTTGAAATTGTAGTCCGATTTCGTTCATTTTAAATAGCGATCTGAGATGAGCACCCAGGAACCTACATACCAAATACCTCAAAATTACTCAAGTTATAGTGTTTACGGCGGACGGACATTGCTAAATGAATTTCTTTTTTCGCCCAGATCATTTTGATATATAGAAGTCTATATCTATCTCGATTGGTTTATGCCGTTACGGATTACCGTTATGCGAACAAAGTTAATATACTCTGTGAGCTCTGCTCAGCTGAGTATAAAAATATCTTTGATTTGAAAAAAATTTCAAATAAAAATACATTTTATTTTTGGATTCGTGATACATTCAAATAAAAATCACGCAACCCTGCTGGACTCCCACACCAGCTATTTGAGAGCACAAGTCAACCGAACGGAATGTATGAATAGTGGGAGTATACATATCTCCAAAGCACTTGGTACCGCCGTCGAGGGAAAAAATTGGTTGCTGGTGACCACGGAGAAACAACTGGTACGATAGAGAATGCCGCATTGTAATCGAAAGTAAAGACGCTGCCTACAGGTCTACGTTACAAGCAAGCGCAACAAGATGTGTGAACGCTACCGCGAGTTGAAAAGGGCAGCGAGACGCCTTTTAAGCAAGAAAAAAGGAGAGGTGGAAGGGCGTGAGTGGGAGGAGCTTGACTGCTAGCCACAAGGAATAATGCCCGCAAATTTTACCAAAAAAATTCGGCGACAGACCGAATAGGTTAAGCCCGAGGCCAACTCCTGCAAAAACGAAAATGGCGACCTTGTAACCGATGTCCAGAGAGTACTTAGATTATATCCTACTTGGAGACAGCAATGTACCGCACAGGGATGACGAACCCGATCCCGCATCGATGAAATTGGAATAAATGTCCCCCACCAAATATGAAGTCCATCGTGATTCAGCTGATTGGACCTTATTATAGGACCAGATTTTCACAAACCGCGAAAAAAATCGACACACATCTCCTATTCGTCGATTTTAAAGTCGCCTTCGACAGTACGAAAACGAGCTGCTATTTCTGCCGGAAAACTTATACGGCTGTGCAAAATGATGTTGAGCAACACCATCAACTCAGTCAGAATTGAGAAGGACCTCTCCGAGCCGTTCGAAACAAAACGGAAAGAAGCGGTGAAGATGGGTTGATGTTGAATGAGGACAAAACGAAGTACCTTCTCTCATCGAGCCAAGAGTCAGCGCATATGCGCTTTGGCAACCGTGCTACTGTTGGCAGCCATAATTTCCAAATAGTAAAAGACTTCGTTTCGTTTACAACATCTTCAGCTCTGAAATCCAGCGAAGAATCACTCTTGCCAAAAAAAAGTAAAGTCCTCATTCGGCAAATGAAAATCATGCTCTACCAGTCATTTATCGTACCCTTCCTGCAGGACAACATCAGATGAAGCGGTTCGAGAGAAAAGTTCTTCGAAAGATTTGGTGACCTCTACGCGTTAGCAATGGCGAATATCGAAGAATATTTAATAATGTGCTGTACGAGCTTTACGCAGACATCAGCATAATCCCGCGATTTAAAACGCAGCGGTTAAGCTGGCTAGGCCATAATATGCGAATGAAAGATGACGCTCCGGCTAAGAAAGTATTTTTATCGGAACCCGCCTATGGAAGCAGAGAAAGAGGGCGGCCCCCACTCCGCTGGAACGACCAGGTGAAGAAGAATTTAAACTGCATTGGTTTGACCAATTGGCCCCAGTTGGCAGATCAAAGAAGCGACTGGCGCGACTTGTTGGACGGCCATAACCGTTAAAATGGTTAAGCGCTAATTAATGGAGCTTTGGCAGTAAATGGAAATAAATAAACATGCTATTTGACCGGCATTATGAACAAAATGTGGCCTCAATTAAAGGCAGAGTTAAGATTGCGTTTAAGTTAGATTTTGAATTATTATAGAAGCCTTTGAACTATATTCATAAAAATACAAAAGCTTATAACCCATTAAAAGCATTTCAAATAATAAAACAATGAAAATTTAATTGATTTGAGCTAAATGAGTTTAACTGAGCTTCAATTTAAAATCAAAATTATAGACCAATTAAAATTATAACCCTTCTCTAGATATCGAGAATACTATAGGCTCATTCCATTTCAAGACACCCGGTACGCGCAGGACATGATTTTTGATTTCGATGAAATTTTAATATGTTTTTCTTTGGTCAAAATAATGAAACACGTGTTTTTTTTTGTCTCAAAAAAATTTTTTTTCGGATTTATCGGCAATTGAATTCCATAAATGCAATCGGTATTTTATTTACCTATTTTTTCAGCTGTCAATAACTTTGTCAAAAATTAAACCGATTCTCATGATTTTTTCTTTGAAATGTTCGTTATTACTTTTAACTTTATATAACTTTATAAACAATAGCATATAGTTTTTTGTTTAGTATTTAGTAAAAATGTATGACTTTTTTCAAAATTAATATCTCAAAAAGGGTTATCTTTTTTTCTTAAACTTTTTCTGTATTGAGTGAACAGTTTATACTTGAACTTGGCTAAATGCCTATTAGCCAGAACTTGTTGTTTTCGAGATATGAATTTTTGAATATTAATCATTCTTTATTGATGCAATGCATTACAGCATACAATAACTTTGTTAAAAATTAACCGATTCTCATGACTTTTGCTTTGAAAAGTTCGTTATTACTTTTAACTTTATATAAATTTATAAACAATTGCATATAGTTAAAAAAATATTTTTTTAGTATTTAGTAAAAATTTATGAAATTTTTTTTCAAATTTAATATTTCAAAAATCTTTTATTGTTTTTTATTTAAACTTTTTCTATATCGAGGAGCAGTTTATATTTCAACTTGTAAATATCCATTAGCCAAAGCTCGTTGTTTTCGAAATATGAATTTTTGAATATTAAACTTTTTTTGCCATATATTGATGCAATACATATCACATACAAGGCGATCAAGGCCAAATGCTTAAAATTAATACAAATAAATGTAAGGCGCGATAACCTCCGAGAGATCTAAGGCCGAGCTTCTCTTCCAATTTGCGTCGTGCTCCTCTTGATTTTCCCTACAAATTGGCCGGACGGGACCTACATGTTTTATGCCGACTCCGAACGGCATCTGCAAGGCAGATGAGTTTTCACTGAGAGCTTTTCATGGCAGAAATACACTCGGAGTGCTTGCCAAACACTGCCGAGTGGGCGACCCCGCATAGAAAAATTTTCTTCTAATTGAAAAATCTTATTTCTAAAATTTTGATGTTGCTTTGACCGGGGTTTGAACCCAGGGCATACGGTGTGGTAGGCGGAGCACGCTACCATCACACCACGATGGTCGTCACTTTTTGTTATTATTTTTCTGAATTACAGTGATTTTGTAACAGGACATGGCAAAGGCTCTTGTGATGGTATTGGAGGTTTAGTGAAATATTTTGCCATATTCTGAAAAATAATAAATGTAATAAAGTGATATTTAATTAATTTTAAGCATTTGGCATTGATCGCCTGTATGCTGATATGTATTGCATCAATATATGGCGAAAAAAGTTTAATATTCAAAAATTCATATTTCGAAAACAACGAGCTTTGGCTAATGGATATTTACCCAAGTTGAAATATAAACTGCTCACTCGATATATAGATATAATAATTGGCAATTAAATAACTAGATTTCCTATAAAAATGTTTCCCTTCAATAATCAGTAATTATAAAGCAATTTTAGAGAAGCCGATTTATTTTGCTGGACCTAACCTAACCGAGAACTGTCTTAAGGGCGTCATCTCCAGATGGAAGCATGAAATAAAAGTAAAGCATGAAAATTAGTACTAGTTCCTATGGATGGGACATATATGAACGAGTAGATTGACTATTGTGGATTTAGTGTAGTTTAGTGGATGTGTAAACGTGATCAGCTTTGTGCCATCAACCTTAGTAAATCGTGAAATAATATTACATGAATAACTCATTTTGTTCAATCTACATCATCAGTTATTTTCGTCGTTCGTAAAAAGCAACGTCAACTACGCCTTTCTTGCGATAACTGATGCCCATAGGGAGTACCAAGTGACATCAAATCTTCCTCCACCTGCCTCTAACAATTCCGTTGCAGGGCCCCTCCTAATTCTTCCTCCAAATACGGGTGTCGATTCAAATACTTTCTTGGCTGAAGCGTATACCATGACCTAGCCAGTGAAGCCTTTTTAGTTTTGCAGAGAACTAATATTCAGACGTTGCAGCATACAAGCAACTCCCTTTCGTGCGTCTGTCTACATATACATAAAAAAAATAAATAGATACAGGAAGCGATACACCCCCGAATAAATTTAGGGCGTTCCATAGTTATAGGAAAATAAAAGCCCGGAGATAACTTTTTTTTCGAACTAATAAATTACAAGTCCGGATTTTAGTTTTATCTGTTTATTTTTTTGCCGCTGAGTCCGAGTGGCTTTAGATTTGGCCCTGAAGTGTGGAAGTCACAGCTATTTTAAATTACTAATATTTACGTACATGTTAATACCGCAGCGGTGAAGTATAAAGGAGTTTGAATTTCTTTTTCTGCGCGACATTTCGGTTTGACCTGAAATAGTCATAAGCCGTTAAAAAGTCTTGCGTTTATATTAGGTTGAGCTCTTAGTGCGCCAAATTGTGACTGATATAACGATATTTTCAAATTGAAAGCGATGGGTAGGTCAAACATGCTGTCAAAATGGAATGTGGATAAGAAATTCATTGCTATTACACTGGGCTAAAATCACGTTATTGAGAATGTGTTAACATTTATTTTGTTCTCCTTTCGTTTGTTATTGCTATTGCTATTTCTTGCTGTTATTGTTGTATTGTAACGAAAGTCGCCGGAAAGATGTATGAAAAAATAAATAGAATAATATTTAGTCTATTAGACAGGCAAACACGAATAAATTATGTACAGCAAAGCGGGAATACTGAATGGTGAGAATGACGAGGGGTCAAATCATAGCAAAGTGAGCATACCGAATGATGACAACGACGAAGGGTTCCTTAAATCGGCATTAAATGTCAATGAAATGGCCGTTGGTTTAATTGTGTTTTGGTTCGCTGCTAACAATTTTATGAGATGATGATTGCAATTGTTATTGCTGGCTGTCGGTATAGAAAATTTCCATTACACTTGCATGAAACTACATAAATAGAAAAACGTTTGGAAAACACTTTGGGGAGGCAGGGGATGAATTCTCTTACAGCAAATAGTCTGGTAAAGCTAAGGGGATCAAATAGCTCTTCATTCACATACATACATATATAACTATATATAGTACAAAATCGTGGTGTGGGAGAATTACGTTAGAAACGGTTTCACACTAATGTTTCAAAAAAATTTTAATCCAGCGACACATTTAACAGTTTTATTTAAATTCTGATCGTCTTAAAGCCTTTTCAAGAGAGCCCCGTAAACCAAAGTCAATATTTTGCGATAATATTTGATCAGCGCAGTGCTTTGTGGTCGAGAACAACACTGTGTGAATTTCGTTATGAAATTCTGCATATATATTTTTTTTTAATTAACAATTAAAAATTGTTGTTTTGTTTAGGGAAATAAATTTTTCATCCGAAAGCAAAGAGTTTTTATTTGTTAAGAGCCGTCGTTCGATACTTTGGCAAAGTACTTGATGTTTTCTCAAGGTAGTCGCTGGTCGTTTTTGTCAGAAATATTTATAAAAATGCCTTCCATACATTCTCGTGGCGTACTTGTGTTTTTTTTAATGATTGTATTAAATTACATCATTAATTCTCTTTCCAAAAATCGCAATTACGCAAATTCACTACACCGCATAAATATATAGGATGCAGTCAAAGAAAACTAACCAAAACTTCCTTGAGAAACCATTCGACATTAATTCGTTGCTTGTTGTTGCTAATGTATCGAGTGACGGCTCTTACCAAAAAAAACTCTTTGCCGAAAGTAAGCGTCCAAATGGGAGAATTTTTTCGATTTTTTTCGAAATTTGTTTAAAAATTTTTTTTGTCTTGGTTTTTAATATATTTGTTATAAACAGTTGAATTTCTGCACCTTGTAGATAAAACTTTTAAACAACAGCTTATGTAATAACCTTTTCTGGAATAACGACGAAAAATAAGAACCTCATACCTTTCATGAGTGGAGCTGAACAATAATGTGTTGAAATTTCAAAAACTCATAAAATCTGATCAATCAATTATATGGGATATACACGATATACTCCATATAAACGACTGGTCTTGAATGTTTTTTCAGACAACAATGTATGCCTTATTTGTAAACATTCTGTGAAATTTCAAGCGTCTAGCCGTTAAAATGAGGAAGAAATTACGTTAAACCTTCTATCTGAATAATCAAATGTATAAGATATATATTATGTATACGACCGTATTTGTAAGCATCTGGGCAACTTTGAAGCCTCTACCGTTAACATAAGGAAGAAATTACGTTAAACTTCTTATCTGATCAATCGGCTGTATGGGGATATATATGATAAATATGATCGATGTTAACAATTTTTTCAGACAACAATGTTCGTTTTATATGTAATCATCTAGTGAAATTTCAATCTTCTAGCTGTTTAAATGAGGAATAACAACAAAAACCTTCTATATCGAAAAATTGGTTGTATGAAGATATATGCTATAGTGGTCCGATCTGGTCGGTTCCGACATATGATTAATCATACATACATGTAAGGCGCGATTACCTCCGAAGAGATTTTAGGTCGAGCTTCTCTTCCAATTTGCGTCGTCCTCCTTTTAGTTTTTCCTACAAATTGGAGGGACGGGACCTACTTGTTTTATGCCGACTCCGAACGGCATCTGCAAGGCAGATGGTTTTCTCTTAGAGCTTTTCATGGCAGAAATACACTCGGAGTGCTTGCCAAACACTGCCGAGGGGCGCCCCGCTTAGAAACCTTTTTTTGTTTAATTGAAAAAACTTGTTTCTAAAATTTTGATGTTACTTTGTACGGGGCGTGAACCCAGGATCTTCGGTTTGGTAGGCGGAGCACGCTACCATCACACCATGGCGGCCACGATCATCAATCGGACGCCCAAATAACCAAATATACCAGCTCACGAAAGTTTATCAATATATCTGAAAAACTGAGGGACTAGTTTGCGTTCAAACAGATAAACAGACGGACGGACGGACATACAGAGAGACGGACATGGCTTAATTAACTCAGCTCATCATCCCTGATAATTACGGTATACTTTTTGGTGGGTATATCTCGTCTCCTTTAAGGCCTTACAATTTTGAATTTTGGAGCAAACTCATTTTAGAGAACTTAAATTTAGACTTCGCTACGGCGTTGAAAATTCTGTTTTCCGCAAACTTGGACATTTGGAATTAATAGTATGTTATTTGACAAAATCAAGCGGTGAAAACAATGGAATAGTTGGGTCTTCTTCAAGAAGTACTAATGTCGGGCAATGCCACATCTTTAGGGAGAAAATTAGAACAAAACGTATATTTTCTAAATAAAAATTCTAATAAAATAGAAAAATATGAATATTTCCCCTGAAGTACAAATTCATTACGACCATAATCGGAAATGTCAAGCTGTATAGTTGATTTTTGTCTGTGCTCTTGTCTTTTTAACACGCTTTTATTAGCTTGACATGTATGTAACGGAATTTTTGAGCTTAATTTTCGCCGGTTTCTACAAGTCTGATTAATTTGAAACTTTGCATACGTATCAAGGACCGATGACAATGCATTAATGTGATGGTGCGGTGACATAAGGTCAACGGCCATAAGGCCAATTGGCCTTACTACCACTTTGACTGGCAATAAGTTTGATTGAAACTTTGCACA
>JARSSU010018179.1:0-13052 GCA_029619165.1 Eurosta solidaginis | reverse complement strand
TCGCCATAAAGGTGGACCAGGGGCAACTCTAGAATTTGTTTGTACGATATGGGTATCAAATGAAAGGTGTTAATGAGTATTTTAAAAGGGCGTGGGCCTTATTTCTATAGGTGGACGCCTTTTCGAGATATCGCCATAAAGGTGGACCAGGGGTGACTCTAGAATTTGTTTGTACGATATGGGTATCAAATGAAAGGTGTTAATGAGTATTTTAAAAGGAAGTGGGGCTTAGTTCTATAGGTGGACGCCTTTTCGAGATATCGCCATAAAGGTGGACCAGGGGCAACTCTAGAATTTGTTTGTACGATATGGGTATCAAATGAAAGGTGTTAATGAGTATTTTAAAAGGGTGGGCCTTATTTCTATAGGTGGACGCCTTTTCGAGATATCGCCATAAAGGTGGACCAGGGGCGACTCTAGAATTTGTTTGTACGGTATGGGTATCAAATGAAAGGTGTTAATGAGTATTTTAAAAGGGCGTGGGCCTTAGTTCTATAGGTGGACGCCTTTTCGAGATATCACCATAAAGGTGGACCAGGGGCGACTCCAGGTGGAGTCTTTTCGAGATATCGCTGCAAATGTAGACCAGGGGTGACTTAGAATTGTTTGTACGATATGGGTATCAAATGAAAGGTGCTAATGAGTATTTTAAAAGGAGTGGGCCTTAGTTCTATAGGTGGACGCCTTTTCGAGATATCGCCATAAAGGTGGACCAGGGGCAACTCTAGAATTTGTTTGTACGATATGGGTATCAAATGAAAGGTGTTAATGAGTATTTTAAAAGGCAGTGGGCCTTAGTTCTATAGGTGGACGCCTTTCGAGATATCGCCATAAAGGTGGACCAGGGGTGACTCTAGAATTTGTTTGTACGATATGGGTATCAAATGAAAGGTGTTAATGAGTATTTTAAAAGGGCGTGGGCCTTAGTTCTATAGGTGGACGCCTTTTCGAGATATCGCGACAAAGGTGGACCAGGGGTGACTCTAGAATTTGTTTGTAAGATATGGGTATCAAATGAAAGGTGTTAATGAGTATTTTGAAGGGAGGGCCTTAGTTCTATAGGTGGACGCCTTTTCGAGATACCGCCATAAAGGTGGACCAGGGTGACTCTAGAATTTGTTTGTACGATATGGGTATCAAATGAAAGGTGTTAATGAGTATTTTATAAAGGTGGACCAGGGGCGACTCTAGGTGGACGTCTTTTCGAGATATCGCTGTAAATGTAGACCAGGGGTGACATTAGAAATTGTTTGTACGATATGGGTATCAAATGAAAGGTGTTAATAAGTATTTTAAAAGGGAGTGGGCCTTAGTTCTATAGGTGGACGCCTTTTCGAGATATCGCCATAAAGGTGGACCAGGGGCAACTCTAGAATTTGTTTGTACGATATGGGTATCAAATGAAAGGTGTTAATGAGTATTTTAAAAGGGCGTGGGCCTTATTTCTATAGGTGGACGCCTTTTCGAGATATCGCCATAAAGGTGGACCAGGGGTGACTCTAGAATTTGTTTGTACGATATGGGTATCAAATGAAAGGTGTTAATGAGTATTTTAAAAGGAAGTGGGGCTTAGTTCTATAGGTGGACGCCTTTTCGAGATATCGCCATAAAGGTGGACCAGGGGCGACTCTAGAATTTGTTTGTACGATATGGGTATCAAATGAAAGGTGTTAATGAGTATTTAAAAGGGCGTGGGCCTTAGTTCTATAGGTGGACGCCTTTTCGAGATATCGCCATAAAGGTGGACCCAGGGGTGACTCTAGAATTTGTTTGTATGATATGGGTATCAAATGAAAGGTGTTAATGAGTATTTTAAAAGGGAGTGGGCCTTAGTTCTATAGGTGGACGCCTTTTCGAGATATCGCCATAAAGGTGGACCAGGGCGACTCTAGAATTTGTTTGTACGATATGGGTATCAAATGAAAGGTGTTAATGAGTATTTTAAAAGGGCGTGGGCCTTAGTTCTATAGGTGGACGCCTTTTCGAGATATCGCCATAAAGGTGGACCAGGGGTGACCACAGAATTTGTTTGTACGATATGGGTATCAAATGTAAGGTGTTAAAAGGCATGGGGCTTAGTTTTATAGGTGGACGCCTTTTCGAGATATCGCCATAAAGGTGGACCAGGGGCGATTCTAGGTGGACGTCTTTTCGAGATATCGCTGTAAATGTGGACAGGGGTGACTTTAGAAATTGTTTGCACGATATGGGTATCAAATGGAAGGTGTTAATAAGTATTTTAAAAGGGAGTGGGCCTTAGTTCTATAGGTGGACGCCTTTTCGAGATATCGCCATAAAAGTGGACCAGGGGCGACTCTAGTATTTGTTTGTATGGAGTGGGTATCAAATGAAAGGTGTTAATGAGTATTTTAAAAGGGCGTGAGCCTTAGTTCTATAGGTGGACGCCTTTTCGAGATATCGCCATAAAGGTGGACCAGGGGCGACTCTAGAATTGATTTGTACGATATGGGTATCAATGAAAGGTTTTAATGAGTATTTTAAAAGGCCGTGGGCCTTAGTTCTATAGGTGGACGCCTTTCGAGATATCGCCATAAAGGTGGACCAGGGGTGACTCTAGAATTTGTTTGTACGATATGGGTATCAAATGAAAGGTGTTAATGAGTATTTTAAAAGGAAGTGGGGCTTAGTTCTATAGGTGGACGCCTTTTCGAGATATCGCCATAAAGGTGGACCCGGGGTGACTCTAGAATTTGTTTGTATGATATGGGTATCAAATGAAAGGTGCTAATGAGTATTTTAAAAGGGAGTGGGCCTTAGTTCTATAGGTGGACGCCTTTTCGAGATATCGCCATAAAGGTGGACCAGGGGCGACTCTAGAATTTGTTTGTACGAAATGGGTATCAAATGAATGGTGTTAATAAGTATTTTAAAAGGGCGTGGGCCTTAGTTCTATAGGTGGACGCCTTTTCGAGATATCGCCAAAAAGGTGGACCAGGGGTGACTATAGAATTTGTTTGTACGATATGGGTATCAAATGTAAGGTTTTAAAAGGCATTGGGGCTTAGTTTTATAGGTGGACGCCTTTTCGAGATATTGCCATAAATGTGGACCAGGGGTGACTTTAGAATTTGTTTGTACGATATGGGTATCAAAAGAAAGGTATTAATGAGTATTTTAAAAGGGCGTGGGCCTTAGTTCTATAGGTGGACGCCTTTTCGAGATATCGCCATAAAGGTGGACCCGGGGTGACTCTAGAACTTGTTTGTATGATATGGGTATCAAATGAAAGGTGCTAATGAGTATTTTAAAAGGGAGTGGGCCTTAGTTCTATAGGTGGATGCCTTTTCGAGATATCACCATAAAGGTGGACCAGGGGCGACTCCAGGTGGACGTCTTTTCGAGATATCGCTGTAAATGTAGACCAGGGGTGACATTAGAAATTGTCTGTTGTTGGAATCCGAGATATCACCATAAAGGTGGACCAGGGGCGACTCTAGAATTTGTTTGTACGAAATGGGTATCAAATGAATGGTGTTAATAAGTATTTTAAAAGGGCGTGGGCCTTAGTTCTATAGGTGGACGCCTTTTCGAGATATCGCCAAAAAGGTGAACCAGGGGTTACTATATAATTTGTTTGTACGATATGGGTATCAAATGTAAGGTTTTAAAAGTTTTATAGGTGGACGCCTTTTCGAGATATCGCCATAAAGGTGGACCAGGGGTGACTCTAGAATTTGTTTGGACGATATGGGTATCAAACGAAAGGTTTTAATGAGTATTTTAAAAGGGAGTGGGCCTTAGTTCTATAGGTGGATGCCTTTTCGAGATATCGCCATAAAGTTGGACCAGCGTGACTCTAGAATTTGTTTGTACGATATGGGTATCAAATGAAAGGTGTTAATGAGTATTTTAAAAGGGAGTGGTGGTAGTTGTATATGTGAAGGCGTTTTCGAGATATTGACCAAAATGTGGACTAGGGTGACCCAGAACAGCATTTGTCGGGTACCGCTAATTTATTTATATATGTAATACCACGAACAGTATTCCTGCCAAGATTCCAAGGGCTTTTGCGCAGAACTTTTTCATTAAGTAGAATATGGTAAGTGTCACACCCATTTTGCAAAGTTTTTTTCTAAAGTTATATTTTGCGTCAATAAACCAATCCAATTACCATGTTTCATCCCTTTTTTCGTATTTGGTATAGAAATATTGCATTTTTTTAATTTTTCGTAACTTTCGATATCGAAAACGGTGGGCGTGGCCATAGTCGGATTTCGGCCATTTTTTACACCAATACAAAGTGAGTTCAGTTAAGTACGATAACTGAGTTTAGTAAAGATATATCGATTTTTGCTCAAGTTATCGTATTAACGGCCGAGCGGAAATACTGACGGACGACTGTGTAAAAAAACTGGGCCCGGCTTCAACCGATTTCGCCCTTTTTCACAGAAAACAGTTATCGTCCTAAAATCTAAGCCCTACCAAATTTCACAAAGATTGGTAAACTTTTGTTCGAATGATGGCATTAAAAGTATCCTAGACAAATTAAATGAAAAAGGGCGGAGCCACGCCCATTTTGCAATTTTCTTTTATTTTTGTATTTTATTGCACAATATCATTACTGGAGTCAAATGTTGACATAATTTACTTATATACTGTAAAGATATTGAATTTTTTGTTAAAATTTGACTTAAAAAATTTTTTTTTAAAGTGGGCGTGGTCGTTCTCCGATTTTGTAAATTTTTATTCAGCATACATGTAGTAATAGGAGTAACGTTCCTGTCAAATTTAATCATGATATCTTCAACGACTGCCAAATTACAGCTTGCAAAACTTTTAAATTACGGTGCCACGCCCATTGTCCAAAATTTTACAAATTTTCTATTCAGCGAGATAAGGTCAACACACCTACCAAGTTTCATCGCCTTGTCTGTCTTTGGCAATGAATTATCGCATTTTTCGGTTTTTCGAAATTTTCGATATCGAAAAAGTGGGCGTGGTTATAGTCCGATATCGTTCATTTTAAATAGCGATCTGAGATGAGTGCCCAGGAACCTACATACCAAATTTCATCAAGATACCTCAAAACTTACTCAAGTTATCGTGTTAACGGACAGACGGACGAACGGACGGACGGATATGGCTCAAGCAAATTTTTTTTCGATACTGATGATTTTGATATATGGAAGTCTATATCTATCTCGATTCCTTTATACCTGTACAACCAACCGTTATCCAATCAAAGTTAATATACTCTGTGAGCTCTGCTCAGCCGAGTATAAAAATACAAAAGTGAAGGCAGAAACAGTAGTAAGCATCTCAAAATAATAGTTGAAGCATTTAATAAAATAGGAAAAACGACACAACAGTTAAATGGTAAACTAGACGGCAATCTAAAAGCCCAAGCATATCAAATTTTTACTAGCGTTAGAGACAAATTGGTGTCCTCACTGGCAAGATATGATATAGAATTCATAGTACCAACGAGATTCGAAAAAGAAATAGAAATAGACTTTAGAACATTCCTGCTGAAGTCACCCTCCGATTTAGAAGAGGAGCCAGAAGAAGAACAAAAAGAGGAACAAAAAGAAATTTTGCCAAACAAGAAAAGACAAAATGATATAAACCACAGTAGCATTTTTGAAAACGGCTTCGTCAATTCTGCCTGAGTTTGATGGTAAGCCTGAAAACTTACATGGTTTCTTAGATGCACTAGATATCCTAGAACAAATTAAGGATACTCATGAGACCATAGCAATTTCCATGCTAAAAACTAAGCTGAAGGGAACAGCTAGAGACCTTTTGAGCACTGAAAATTCAATGCTAGCAATAAAGCAAAAGTTGAGTTCAGCAATTAAAGGTGAATATGTAGAGGTTTTGACAGCAAAACTCTTAAACGTCCAACAGCGCAGCAAAACAGCTAACCAGTACACTGCAGAAATCGAAAAATTGACAAAACCGTTGGAGGGTGCTTACATATCTGATGGTCTTGCACCTGATTTGGCAACCAAATATGCCACACAATCAGCTGTAAAGGCTATGTGTTAGAAATCAGCTAACGATAGATTTAAATTGATAATGCAAGCAGGAACGTTCACGTTTATGAACGAGGCTATTCAAAATTTACGAATAGCTGTACTGAAGACACAGGTAACTCAAATACAGTGTTACGCCTGACGCGCTCACAAGGTAATTACCGGGGTAACTTCCGAAAAAGCTACCAAAATAATAATTACCGAGGGAACCAAAACTGAATATATTATAATAACTCTAACCGGTATAACAATAATAACAATAGACAAAATAATAATTTCCCAAGACGCAATTTTGGAGGTCAGTGAAGATCATCTAATCAAAGTAACACGCGAAATCTCCATAATATAAACCACCAGGAAAACCAGCAAACTCCACTCCAACATTCAACTCCAAGGTTATTACCCTGTGTGTGTGTACATTCAACTTGCATCTGAACAGCTACATATCTTCCAATATTACTCTAGTCAACTTCAACTCTAAGTCAACTTCAACATTTCTGATAGATACAGAAGCGGATATCTCAATTATAAAAAGGTTCAAATTGACAGTAATGTCACAATAAATAACTCACAGATCACAGATTTAAAAGGTATTGGTCGAGGCATAACAAGCACACTTGGAACAGTAAAAGCAGATCTAACAGATGATAGTCTTTTAATAGGACACAAATTGTTCGGCCGGGGTGCGTCTGATCCTTGCGAGAGGTGGGCGCACCGGGTCGATCTCAAAGAACGGGTGTGTTTGAAAATAAATAAGAGAAGACGAGATTTCTCGTTATAATAGCTGTGATTTTATTGGTAGATATTAAATATAAAGGAAATAATATTACCTTTGATAAACGGCAGAGATCGTTGGCGGCAGATGTGTACGCGTTGGCTGTTAGAATCCAAGAGGCCGGTTGTATTGCAAGCTACAACCATTGACCCGCAAAATCCTCCGTTTTGGAGGGGAAAGGTACCCGCACATCAACCCCGATATGCATATGCATGAGTGCTGACAAAAAGCACACATACACGTGCATGTACATGCATGCACTTGCATGAGGGTGATGGTGTGGGTGGTTATAAATTAAGTCGAGTATCGATTTGCAGAGTTGTATTGGGGGGGATCGCAATCAGTTGCGGAAAAGTTAGGCGTCCTGCCTAAACATGCCGGCCCCCCTTGCGATACGCAACATCGTTTTCCGCCAATGACCTCCACTGAAACGAGAAAAATTAATATAAGACTTACACGCTAAACTTAATCTAAATGAGAAGTTCGTCTGCGACGCAAAATGGGCGGGAATCCTTTCCGACTTGCCACCTGAGCTAAGATGAAAAAATTAGCGGTTATGAGCACTGAAGTGAATATTTCTTGCCATTGGTTTATACATAATTCTTAGATATATATAGAATCCCTAAAGTGATGTGACGCAGAAGGTAAATAGTGCTGGCGGAGAGGCCGAGGTCTCCGTTCCAGACTGGCAAAAAAAAATGGACGGAGAGGCCGAGGTCTCCGTTCCAGATTCGCATTATTTTGTTTGGTTGGACGAAGAGGCCGAAGTCTCCGTTCCAGACTCGCATTTTTTTGTTTAGGTTTTTCTGGGCTGGACGAAGAGGCCGAGGTCTCCGCTCCAGCGTCTAATGTATCGTGTCGTCCTCGGGTCGACTGCCTGTTTTGTTGGAGGAGGTGTGGCATCTTTTGAGGTGCCAGGGCGAGTGACCGTGAGGTTGGTTGGGTGAAACGGAGGTGTTTTATTACAAAACGTATGTTAAAAGAGATGAGTAAAGCGAGTTTAAGCGGAGCGTAGAGGCCGACGAAATTATGCATTTAATTTTGTGCGATGAATGTAAAGAGGCCTTTATGCGCTGCCGTGGAACATTCTTTGTGTTGATTTGGGCCATGTTGTGTGAGAAACCCAAATTGTGGGGTGTTTGTTGATTTCAACACAACCCTGGCGGGAATAGCCTATACTATCGAGTGTGGCAATTTGTAGAGCTGTCAGCTGATAACTCTTCAATTCACTGGAGTGAGGCAGCTGTGCGGTGCTGCCAATTTGGCAGCGTAACGATACCTATTGGTCATGTCGCGAAAGTGTCTGAGGACATTCCCATGTGAGTTCTGACGCGACCTGAATTCTGAAATTTTTCATTTTGTTTGTGGGTTTTTCTCATAAAGTTCATGTGGTTGAATTGTTATTTCATAAAAGTTTCTGAACTTTCCTTTAGTTATTTTTATTAATCTTGAAAATTGTATCATAATCTCCAACCAGCTTTTCCGCAGTTAAGTTTAGGCTAATAACTTGAAAGGTCTCCTTCGAAAGTTATTTCTTCGTAGTTTAGGAGACAGTCTTAAGCTAAGTTGGAGTTTAGAAGAAGGCTTCACTATGGAAAGTGAGTTACGTTTTTTTTCTCATATTTTGTTTTGTGAAATGCGGCTTGCCGTCGACCGCTGTTCATGTGACCAGCGCTTTTGGTGTTACTCATTTGCTGTTGCTTGTCTGGCAGCATTGTATATTTGTGTTGTTATACTCGCTGAGTCTGTGCACATAACCGGCATTTATAGCGTGACAAGCGAAGTGGCAAGTTTCACCGAAGGATAAAAAACATGTGAGTATATGGGTTGTAGTCCCTTTTTTTTTGGTTATGGGACCATCTTCCATAATATAATGATACCACTTTCTTTCCTTTTCGTTTCAGGGCATCGTTCGAACTTCGTCCCAATCTTCGCGTTACATTCTTGAATGTGCCGCGGAACTACAACCGCATAATATTGAAGGTGCGGTATTATGACGAGGGACCCTCGTGGTACACCAGCTTTTATCGGGGTTATGAGGGGGTCCTTTGGGTGCGCGCAGACTCCGCGGGCGGCCAGGAATTTGTGTGCCGGGTGTGTGGGCACACGCTCAGCTGCTTTACCACATTGAAGGCTCACCTCAATCTCCGCATGGGTTTCGCACCCTATAAGTGCAGCTGCGGGAAGCGATACCCCTCGGCTTCCTCGCTGGGGTTGCATCGCCAGTGAAAGTATAGCTCGCAGTAAGCGGGATTACGTCGGTTTCTGCCTTGTCGGTGTGTAAATATAATTTTGACAAATAAAGTGTAATTTTTGGACGGTGAATGGACAAAGTTTTTTCCTTCTGTCCCGAACCATAGTGGTTGGTAGGGCTTGTTTGGGTTCCAGGCTAAAAGGACTGAAACTTTATCGGAACTTCAAAACACACAAAAACAATTTCTATAATGAAAGCGAGACCACTGTTCCCCAAGGCTTAGGGAGTTTGACATGTTTTTGTTTATGTTTGACATTTTGATTTTTCACTAACCTTTTAACAAAGAAAACAATGCAAATAAAATCGAAAATTATTTCGCTCTCGAGTGGTTCACTTTTTGTTGTCATAAGAAAGCTGATTCTGATTGTGTTTTTATGCACCACATTGTCGAAATAAAACAAAATTTTCATTTGTCGAAAAAGTAAAGTTGTTCGGGTCCTAACACTCGAGTGTGCTGGATCCCGCGGATCCGTTTGTGATCCCATGGGGTCGCGCGTAATGTGTTTACGGCGTAAGAAAAGACAAAAGCAAATGTCATCGAGTGGCAACCTTGATTCGTTCATTCAAAAATGTCATTCATTCATGGAAATGAGTATACAGACATTTTTGAATGAATTTTCTTTATGAAGAAAAAAAATGTGTGATGGGTAAGTATGCCGGTATCGTTACCTTTTAATAATTTTAAAATTTTCTAATTTCTTTTCATTTTATTTATTTTATATTTTCAGGTACCCTGCTACACCTTGGGTGGTTTGCTGGCACCACCTGAGTGAAAGACTCGATTTCGAGAGGGTGGTAAATAAAAAATGGTATGAATTCGCCATGCCACACACAATCTCCCCACGGATTACTGTCCAATTTACAAGTGCACTTTTCTTCATCGTGCATTTTGTCTACGGGGAAAGTGTGAAATGATAAAATTTTTTTGGAAATTTCTTTTTTTTTCGATGATACCAAAAAAAAACAACACCAAAACCAACCTTCTGGAAGTCAATAAAAAACAGTGCAACAATATTGTTTGTTGTGGAATCAGCTTGCTCTGCGGCCTCCTATGCTGAGTACCGCCGCATGAATACGAGTCGTGAATTTTATTTCACCCAAATATGTACTTTGGACTCTTCAATTTGTTGTATTTCGATATCTGAGCTATAATTATTCGCATTTCGTAAGCTATTACTACCAGGCTTTTTACAAAATAAATAAGTACTGATTACAGGAGCAAACTAAAAATGATTAATACCGAGAAATTAGCTGGACGTACAATATTCGTCACAGGTGCTTCGCGAGGTAGTGGTAAAGCAATTGCTTTAAAAGTTGCTCGTGATGGTGCAAATACTGTTGTTGCTGCTAAAACAAGTGCACCACATCCGAAACTGCCTGGAACAATTTATAGGACAGCCGAAGAAATTGAAAGGGTCGGTGGACGTGCACATCCATGCGTAGTAGATGTGCGTGATGAACAAGTACGTACGGCTGTTAAGGATGCAGTCGCAAAATTTGGTGGTATTGACATATAAAGAATGCATCAGCCATATCATTAACCGGCACATTAGGTACTGAAATGAAGCGCTACGATCTTATGCATCACATTAATACACGTGGCACATTGCTCGTATCGAAGGAATGTTTACCCCATTTATTGGAAAGTAATCATACACATATTTTAAATATTTCACCGCCACTAAATTTGAATCCCAGGTGGTTTGCACCACATGTTGCCTATACAATGGCCAAGTATGATATGTCAATGTGCGTATTGGGTATGGCTGCAGAATTTCATTCCGCCAAAGTGGCGGTGAATGCCTTATGGCCACGTACCGCTGTACATACGGCTGCTATTGAAATGTAGGCCGGCTCAGATAGTTTTAATACTTCGCGTAAAGCCAATAGTATGGCGGATGCTGCATACGCTGTGTTGATACGGGAACCCTATCAGTGTACGGGTCAGTTTTTAATTGACGATGAAGTATTAGGTTCCTCTGGTATAACTGATTTTAAGCAGTATGCCTGCAATCCGGACTACGTCGATAAACTAATGCCCGATTTCTTTTTGGATGACGCAGAAGATAAATCTAACGTTCAAAAATTATAGAAAGCGTCTGATACGGCCAAATACCTGCATTATTTGGCAAAATTGAAACTTTACTAACAGCGGATCTTGTAAAAAAAACACCGGCCGTTTATCAATTCAGTATTGAAAGTGGGCGAATTCTTGGTCGGCAGCAAGCAACGTGAAACAGATTCGGCCATTTGGGCTGCACAACAAAAGAAGCAAGAATAAACATTTGGTTTCGGCAGGTGGTGGTCGTCGACCTGAGCGTCGTGGTAAGGATGTTGTACATCAAATGTCTTTAAAATTGGAAGATTTGTACAATGGTGCCACACGCAAGTTGGATTTACAGAAAAATGTGATTTGCGATAAATGCGAGGGACGTGGTGGCAAAAAAGGTGCTATTGACAAATGTATGCAATTTCGCGGTAGTGGTGTAGACTCGTGTCCAACAAATAGGATTCGGTTTAGTGCAACATACCGAACAAGTGTGCCGCAAATGTATGGATGGGTACAGGCGAGCTGATATCTGAGAAGGATCGCTGTAAACAATGTAATGGACGCAAAGCCAAAAGGGAACGTAACGTATTAGAAGTACATATAGAGAAAGGTATGCCGCTGTATAAGAATCCATTGGAGAAGGGTCGCTGATTAAGGGTCATCTTACAAATGCAGATATTGAAAAGGCGATAGAGACGTTTGAGGACATATGTGAAAAATACAAGTGCGCCCCAATGAAAAATGAGCTTTCGAGTATGACAATTCGAATATGGCTACTAATGCTTCAGTAAAGGGTGTGCAAAATGGTAATAACTCGACATCACCAGCCAATGGTGGTGCGGGCGCCGCTACAGTGTCTGAGACTAGCGATGACTCGAGCTTGAGCAGCGTTGATAAGGTTTTCCGATGATGGGCCAAATAGATGTGCGAACGTGAGCTTTCACTGTAAGGCGACTTAGCTGCCGCTGGCAGAGAAATATTACGATTGCCTTAAGGTGAGTGAAAACGTGATTCCCCTACCTTTTCACATCTGTGCTATAAAATATCACCATCCATAAATTATAGGTAACAATTCGGCCGCGCGTAGTTTTTGCTGATGGATTTGTTGGGGGGAGCTGGATCTCGGAGGCAGGACCTCGTGCGGTCAAGATACAAGTAAACGTAAGGGTTCGAAGGAAGGCATCCCAGACCCAATACCTACCTCGGTAAATTTCGATTGGAATGTGAGTAACTTGCTTTTTTTAATATATTTTTGGGACCTATTATGGCTCTAGTTTTGAGCATGATACAACTATTAGAAGGTAAAACCCATCATGGCCGCCAAAAGGAGAGAATGGTTTTCCCTTTTTTTTTGAACTTCATTTCGGCTCACCGGTTCCACCTTGTAATATTGGTATCATGGTTTTGAGTGTGCGTTCTGGAACGGAAGTAAAAATTCGAGAACGGGCGTACTTGAACCCAATTCTGTCTAAGATAAGCTAAACAACAACCTATGATGGGTCTAATCTCAAAGTTCGAAACTCAATAACTGTGTTTTGAAGGATAATTTGAACTGCGGTAGTCCATACCTGTGCTTACGCGGCTGATGCCAGTTTCACACAGAGGCTTAATAAAGCAAAAAGGGCCTTTATGAAAAGGGAACCTTAATTATTTCAATAAATCCGATTGATATTCGATTAAGTCTCTGTGCGCAAATGGAGCAGCTTCGAAAGATCTGCCTTTGAATTATGGCACAATCTTCTCAACTAGCTGTCGCTGTACATTTCGGACTTGTTCCAAAGTTAGAAAAAAGAGAAGGGAGGATAGCATTATGGAAGATCTGACTTTCAATTCGGGTGGGAGAGGATAAGTGCTCTAGTCCTATTTCTTGAAAATATATTGGATGTTTCGAAACGAATTTCGGTAAATACCCACCGAGACCCGATTAACTCCTGAATTATAAATCGGTATGACGAATGAATAGTTGTTAATTCTCCA
>JARSSU010018176.1:0-15567 GCA_029619165.1 Eurosta solidaginis | reverse complement strand
ATTTACATTTAAAGTGGCAATATTACAAAGATAAAAGCAAAACCTTGACAGACTAGGCACAGATATAAAGGCAGTTTGCTGTGACACATGTGCACTGGTAAAAAATACTCACGACCGGATATGCAACCAAAAAAATTAGCATTATTTTTTTTATATTAATAGATTTTTAACACGTCTTCTGAGGCACACGAATACAACAACAGGGACGAACTGAAGTACTCGATTCTATTCACAATCAAAGGCGAAAACATTTACCTATTGGAAAACTCGGATCTCAGCAGTTCTCGAGTCAAAAGCCCGTCTGACTTAAAAACGACACATGTCTTTAAAATAATAAAATTCTATCTTGATGCTACATTGGCGAGAACATTAAATGTTTTTAAGTCACACCCAAACTATAATGGTGACCACACAAAAAGGGTGATACAAAACTTAATTTCATCAACATAAAAATAGTAGAAATACGCGTTTGAATCATTGAGGATGTGGACAATACTAATAAAACTTATACTTCGCAAACTGTCAATCAATGAGGAGATCAGAAGAAAAAATTTTAAAAAGAAGCGTGGAAAAAATTTTAAAAAAAAAGAAGTATATATGATTCCGGAAAAAGCTACAACCCCAACTATTACAAGAACTTCAGCACATACCCATAACCAAGGGATAAACTAGGATGAAACAGCTATGTACTTAAAAAATGACAAGATATTGCATTTGTGAAAGGTACATCGGTGGAGTGACATTGCACACAACAGTCAATGCGTCCGGATCTTGCATGAAAGTCCAGTCTAAATCCGCCAAGTCAACACTCATCTCATTTGGAGGGAGCGATGCACCTGGGAGCGAATACACTAGAGTATGCAGCCCATTTCAAGATATTTTCCCTAATTTCGTCATGGGAGGGGAATGCGAAATCCAGATGGCAGAAGTACAGTGTTACGCATTCCTCCTTACGACCACAATAACAATAAATCTACTTTCAATATATTTGTTTTGCGTCTCAACGGCTCTTCGTCGATAATGGTATCGCGACAATGCAACCAGATCTTCAACAGCGATCAATTCAAAACATATTGCTGTACAAACGGAAATATTTTCAGTAAACTTGATAGCACAGGGTATCCCTATCACTAAATGGATTAGCGGAACGTATATGTTCAAACCCTCAAACGAAAATTGAAGCGAGTCAGCAAGCCAGGTCTATACCTACAAAGATTAACGAAATTATGCAAAGATACCGCGCAACAACCACTTAATTGCGGAAAAATTCTAGCAGACATTATATCTCAATCGACGGAATTGTTTCGTAGTCCGGTTGGAGGCGTTAAAAGACCAACCCTGGGAACACAGCAACTACCATCTTCAAGACGTGCGTCAAGTTAGCGTGGGAGAAAGGTTCCGGCATTACTTCACACGACTAACAAACGGCATGGAAACAGGTGCCATTCTGCAACACGTATGGTATCTCCGCAGTACTGAGTCAAGCTAGATATGAAGTGCTACGTAATAAACGACACATTGATCATTTAATATCTAACCCAAGGTTCACCAAGAAAAGTTCATTTTTCTCAGATTTGAAGAAGGTACTTCAACACAATCCGTCCCAACGATTATAGTCAATACATATTTTGAGCCAATTATTCCAACAAGTTCAACTCGAGTCAAACAACCATAACCAAACTGAATTGTCTAACAATCAGGATCGAAGGCCTGATTATAAGCTCAACGAGGTTCAAGAACGCAGTTGTCCGTAGATATCTGACATGTATTTACGTTCGAAGGAGACACCCTACGATACTTTATAGATCTAACGTATAAGAGAAAAAACTTTTCAATATTTACTTCGTAGTGTCGTAACCTTAATATATTTTAGTTTCATAATACAATACTGTACAAATCTGCAAGCGATATATTAATTAATTTTATACACCTATAATAATTCCAATTATATGACTCGTGAGATTGTTTGTTGTGTCTACCACTTTAGTTATTTTTCAAACGTCCTCATCACAAACCACCCGAATACTATTCGATTTTGCATACATTGCTTCTACATCCGGAGGGGTACTTTACTTAACACTTAAGTTAAATAGTATAATCGCTGAGTATCTCTAAATAGTCCACAAATAAAATCGGTTTAAATTTAGTTGCCGCTTTCCTGTGTCATTCACTCAGTGTAATACAACTTATTATTATTTTTGCTCTGTATATGCATATTTAATTTATTTGAGTCGATATTCATTTCATCCTGAAGTCATCTTATCGGACTAGTATATCACAAAACAATATATAATAATTACTTTAATATATACTTAAAGTACATATTCAGAACAGAAGTCACCTCACTTACGACACATATAGGATATGTATGTATCGAACTAGATCGGAGTAATCATCTTAGTAAAAATGACAAAATAAGAAGTAAAACTCTCAACTGAAGAAAGACTAATTAATAAAATAAAACAATATATTTATCGCTGGTCAAAAATCTCGTGTAATTATTTATAAACAATTTTTTCATGAACCGACAATAGTAAAAAAAGAAGAAAAAGAAAAAAAGCACAAAAATACAATAACACTACAGACAACATATTAGTTTAACATTATGTGTGTCGTGTGCAGATTCCCCGGCCTTGGGATGGTTGTGGCTCTGGCTATCAATGTACTACCTATTATGATGTGTTTTGTTTCAAACCGGAACTCATTTAGTACGGACTTCGTGCAACGAATTATTACTGTTGTGTCGATTTATAAATTATCATAGAATACGTTTGTTCATTAAGGGTGATTGCAAATTCATGTAAGCATTCCTAAAGTGAATGCGTGTTTGAGTTCATAAATGTTTTTTCATTCTCTAGAATGGCAGTACAGGTTTCACAAGTCTACGTGATGTAGTGCCGTATCTGGGACCGGCAATTTCAGCATAGTCTAACATTCCCTCAATTGTTCGCTCCGAACAGCATATTCCATTTAAATTTAGTATATGAACTATGAGTCGTAGAAATCCTAGTCTTGAGTGCGAGTCTTTGTGTAGGGCCCAACATATAGTCTCTAGTGCGCATACATCACTAAGGACCCGTCACTCTATTGCGACGCGGACTTTCATGTACAAGAACATTCAGATTGTCTCCTGACTAGGTATTATGTCGTTCGTTTTGCTGAAAATGGGTTTCAACGTGTGTATTGTAGCGTGAACGCCAACTGATATACTTTCTTGTCGAAGCATATCGATCTCCTAACTCCTAATCTTGTGCCGATGACGCCTAGAATTAGCCATAGATTTATATATTTTTAGAGGCTTTATTATCGCTTTTTCAACACCGGTCTTTGTATGGCGATGCTCGGTGGAGGGCACTCGGTTGAATTATACATAGATTTGGGTAATCTTGTTGATCAAGGTTCATAGAGGAAAATCGATTATTTTTCCAAAGTTTCCTTGATTGTCGTTGTCCAATGTTTCTTATTGTGGTGAACATCTTGTCATTAGTTGTCCAGAAGACTCTTCTTATAATAATTCTTCGCAGTGATCAAGATAGTTCTGCGTTGGTGTTTTTGAAGATAATTTGATCAAGTCTTTTCTCGCGGACAACGAACAGACTAAAGAAGTATTTGTGTAATAATAACTCAAGATAATCCTGTAATAATTTGATTAATTATTATCTATTATTTCTAATTATACACAGTGATGATGTCCGAGGAAAGGAAGTCTATTATGCATTATCCTACCATCCATAGTTAAATGATCGGAATGTTTTAAAAATAGTATTTGATTGAGCAATTGCGAAGCACTGTTAATTTATACCTAACTCCTCTGTTTTAAAAAGTAGAGCGATAGTTGCAATAATGGTCGCCTGCAATATTGTTGTTAACAGACGTGGCATTTGAGTTGTTGCTTTGACCTCATCTCTTGTCCTCGCGAAGCTGGGGGGGGGGTAAGAGTTCAACTAAAGCATAATGTATACTCAAATCACTCCAGACTATAATCCGCTGACTGACTTATAACGTCAAGTGGGGGAGTAAAGCTAAATGTTGATGGCAAATATAAACAGCTGCCATTGTTCTTGGACATAAAAGAGTATCATTATAATATTTGCATACACATAAAAGATACCTGAGTCGTTTGCTTCGTTAAGTTGTACGATTTTTTGCCATTATATTTTAAAAATAACGGTTTTTCCCTTTCCATTCTTTCATCCGAAGAAAACTAAAGAAAATAAAACAGGTTTACTCTTTTCTATGCAAAGCTCACTCACAAAATTTTACTGATACTTAATGGATACGCTCCTTAATTGTTAACAGAAAAAAGTGTCGCGCGATCGAACAAGTGTGCTGCTTTCAATATCACAGTACGGCACGTAATAATTCATTCTGCACTGGCACGTCAGATTCCGTCCGCGTCCCCCGGTCACCCTACATTCCAGGGCCATTTTCTCCCGTTGTTCTGAGTCCCTCGTTGTACTTTAGAGTTACATTGCTTCCACCGCGTTCCAGCACTTGCATGAATCATTTTTCTGAAGTGTTCACAGATTCCAAATTTCCAGTGTTGGGGATGAGCTGGCTTTCTAGCTGAGTGAGGAGTTCTAGAGGGTACTAGTCTTCCTGCACTCTAGATCAGTCGCGATAGTAGCTGTGGGAAGCACGGAGGACGTTAGCGAGAGTCCTGCGACAGTCGCAACGAACAACTAAAACTCTGGAGATGTATGCCTCAAATACATCGTTTATATATGTGTAAATCTGTCTAATCTTCTATCTTTTCTTCTTTAAAACAAAAAAAAAAAACCAAAATTACCTTGCGAAACCACAAAACTCCGTGGCAAAAAGAAAAAAAAAAAAAAAAAATCGAACTTTGATGAGAAGAACAGTGTTGTCAATTATTAGTGTACTTAATTTGTAACGCAATAGATTTTTATATAGTAATGACAAATTACTTATATTTTCTTATACGAAAAATACAATATGAACATGCCTACATTTACTAGTCTGACGTGACGGAATTAAAAAAAAAATGTAATTTGTACACACTACCCAGGACGGAAAAAGCTTTGAAGGCTAAAGGGTTGTAAATGCTGTAAGTCGAGGACAGAAATCGAACATCAAGATCCGGCCAGGATTTGGTGCCCAGGGCAAGATGACCGAGCATATCCGATGGTTCTCTGGGTCCCTGTGTATGAGTCCTAAATAGATCCGGTATTAGAATGCTGAATCGATAGCGATGATAGAGATCTTCTGTTAAATTTGATATTAAAAAAGTCGATTCCGTTTGTAAAGTCACAATCGGCCAGCGTAATCTCTTGATCTGTAATTGCAGGAAATCGCCGGGTTTGTGCGTGTAATAAGCAAAGGGGAATCGTTGGTAAGCGGTTCCTGGCCGCAGATCATATATTTTATTTTGCATTATCAAAATTACAATTCTCTAGTGGTTCTCTATTCCTCTTTTGTGGTGCGCGAGAAGTGATGTTGATCGCTTTGGTTGTTGACTTTCGGAAAGAAAACATCCCGTAACTATCGCACACTACTGGCATTATTAACTTTGGAGAGGAGTGGAAATTAATAACCCCTATCCGCAACCGTAATAATGTACTTATCACATTATCGAATCATTTCTCATACAATCATCAAAGAATCGAACACAAATTGGTGTAAAAAACGAAAAAATGGAAATGCAAAGGCGGCAATTGGAAAAAAAAATCAATATAAAAAAAAAAAGGAACAAAAGCGAACAGCCTGTCTGCAACAGTTTAAAAAAAAAAAACAAAAGGACACGCAGAGGGCATTTTAGATCTGATGAGGGGGGCGCAGATCGGAATAAAAAAACGCCCAATTAGATGCAGTTATAAAAACTCCCGTGCCAAAGCAAAACCATAACATTATACCTGGAGACAGACTGAAAGAGAAGCTCTTTCTAGCCCACACAATAACTTTTTAACTAAGTCTTTTGATAGAAATTACACCACAGCTTATTATTACACCTATCCGCCACACCTGCATAGTAAAAAAAAATATAAATAACTGCTCCTGCTCGCAAGTCACCTCACGTCATGGTCGCACAAGCTTCAACTCCCCTCCCAGACCAAACTCGTTTGCGCTGGGGGCGGGGTATGGCACTTCCATTCATATACAACGTACGAGAGTCAGAATTTAGCAGGCTTTCCTCGTGAGTCTTCCCGCACTTTATCTGCTTACTTAAATTCATTTCCAGCCACGTTGCTTCACGACAGTATTTTTAACTTTGGTTTGTGATGGTACATTGTATATTTTAGGCTAATCGAGTTTTTTGTAATACCGGGGCGGGGTCCCGCAAAGATGAAAGGAAGTACGAATAAAAGAGACGTATACAAATAAGTTTAACAGGTAATTATCCTTCACGAAAGGTCACCGTGAACCGCTGACAAGACAACCAGGACTCTAAAGTCCAAGTGAAGCGATGTGGGCGGCAGGAGAGACCAGAGATCGGTCTTTCTGATTCTTATTTTTTATTTTTTGTAATTATATTTTAATTTTGGATTAGGGGAGCGTGACTCGAGATTGTAGATAATTTATCTTTGTGTTTTCCATTGACCCAACTCCGTTTCTATGATCCCCATTACTGCATTTTTAAAGAACTAAAACGATTAGCTTTGCCGAAGACAGCGAAAGAGCTACTAATCTACGAGGAGACCAATGTTCGCACAAGCAAAGACGTGGTTTTTTCGGGTTTGTCAGTGCTAACTGGTTTCTTTTAGACAGGTTCTGCTAGTATGTCGATCAATGGGGGGTGCAATATAATAACGTCTTCACCGTAATGTCTCCTGGCGTGTGTTCGTCGCCTGGTTCCCGGGTCCACGTCACTCCTGTGCAGTCTTGTCCAACTGTTTTTTGTTATTTTGCTTTAAGAACGCAACGGCGAACACACTGGCTAGCCCCCCCGCCACGACTTAGACACGCGACACACACAGCACAAAGACACAGCGAGGACAGCCTAACGCTACCCATTATTTCCTCGTTTATTAATACGTCTCTCTATCTTAAAATAATATGTGTAATAAGACTCTATATCTAACAAATTAGTACACACCACTATTTCTCCTTGTCTGAGCCCCTCCTCAGGTTCCTTGCTGACTTTCTCCACATTGATATGAGAGGGGCAGGCACTTACAAAAGTTGCAGATTACAGCTTTCGAAAGAGGTAGGTAAAAATTAACGCTCTTCTCCACATCGATAACGTGATCCTACTGAACATATGCATTAAGCGTCTATGCAGGCTACTTACATCGACGGTCTACATCGTATCTGTATAACATTCCTCTGCTCATCGCGTTGATTTTCGAAATAGAAAGGCCATTTGACACGTATCGGTTCACATCGTGGTATTAAAGAATGTCTCCAAACAACTGGAAAGTCGGTAGGGGAGCGGCCAAAAATCTTCAAACTTTGTAAAATATATCTTGTGTCTACCTATTCTATGACGCACAGACGTTGTCGAATCGAGTTGAAACAATTCACCCAATTCTCTGATGGATCCATTTCCAATTTTACGCCTACCATTACACAATATTTATAGATAGATGTTACCTCGAAGCGTCAGACGCTCCGCCCTGTCTGAGTTATTCTATATATTATCTCACAATACAAAATATTATTTTCTATTGGTCATTTCTAATTTTTTTTTTTTTTTTCTATCTCATATCGTGTTAATTTTTTTTTTTTCATTTTTTTTTTCTTAATTTTTTTCTACATTATCTCTGAATTTCGTCATTACATAATTCAGTTAAAATCTTACCACAACTCGGTGAGATATCAACTGTGTTCGGAATGCACAGAGAACTGTGTACTGGTCTGCACTGGGTACACCAGACGATCTGTATATTCGTCATATTCTACTCCTACAGAGCGAAGCTAAAAAGCACCACAACAGTGGGATTGCTAGGGACAAAAATCCAGATAAATTACCAAGTTATTATTTTACATGTCACGAATATGCGTGCCTGTGACCGCTGGCATGCTCTTCGGAGAGAAAGTGAGAAAGGCATGACTCCATACATATCGTTTTGGATGAAAAGAACAAAAAAATTTTCGTATGAGTTCCGAGAATGATGTCTAAAATGTCTGTAGACTGGAGACGTGCACTGAGATGTGATTTATAAAGCACGATTCGCACAAAAAATCATTCCACAAAGACCAAATATCGTGTTTTTAAACAAACAAGAAAGCAAGATAAATCCTCAGAAAATACTGAGGACACGTTAACAACCACACTTAAAATTATTAGGTGTCGATAAAAGAGTCTGATTCTCGTTGGCACAGTTGACTTACACTGTTGGACACAAAGAGATCCCTACACGTTGTGCATAGTTTTAAATTAGAACAACCTAAACACACCAAAGAACATACATATTTAAAAGACTAAGAAAAGGCAGCCATAGGATAAACATGCCGTGTTTTGAAGTAATTAAATAACAAGGCTATTACTACAATACATTCCTATTCTATGTATTAATTGTTTCACCAACTGCAGGGCGGAAAAAACCATCAACCCCCACATCTCCCTTTCATCAAGTAAACTATTACAAGATGTTCACGTTACTGCTCAGTCTTTACATTACCAATAAAAAAAAAAAAAAAAAATACAAAAAAAGCAGCCCGTGACTAGAAGGAGATTTCTTTTTAAAGTGACTATGAGATGACTGAAGTACACAAAGAAGCTTATATTTGTGATAGGGTATTTAGACCAAGAGACGATCAAGACGATAAGATATCGGTATTGGCATTGCTAAACTCTTATATCTGATAAAATACTCTATAGGGCAAAGAGTGTCCCAAATTCAAACAAGCTGAATATCTTTAGCATCCATGTTTATTCACCAGGGCAGGAAGCAAAGAGGGCAGAGGGCGGGCTTTTCCGACCTTCCGGGGTCACTCTTCCCCGAAACAACAAACCAATAAAAAAACATCCTGAAGATCAAAGTGAAAACCTTCTATGCTAATTTCAGAACATGATACGAACATAGATGAGAGCTTGTGTTTAAAAGCCATAAATTTGTGTTATTCAAAAAAAAGAAATCCCCCGTTTTCATATCGTAATCATTTCCCCACTCTTTATATTTTCGTTTGTTATCCTCTCTATCATCATCTATATTTTTATCTATTTCCTTCTTTCTCTTATCTATGATTTAGATATGGTATCTCTTTACTGTACACCTCATAGAGATCGCCTCATTCTGAAGGCCACCAGGCTAGACACAAGAACACACAGAAATTAAAAATAAAATTGAAAAAAGATCCACTTCATCTGTGGAAAATTTTTAGCTACAGCAAGCTAGACCAAAAAAAGGAGACGCTATGAGTAGTTAATATTGCGCTGAATGCAAATAAAAGTTCATCTGGTATTGTGCCCAAAGGTAGAATCATCAGTTCAAAATTGTTATGAATGTGCTGACTATTTTCCTAAAAATACGTCTGCTTTACCCATCGTGTTATGTACCACAAAAAGATCTAAAATGCAATTGCGGTGGATATAGTCACTACATCCTAACTTTTATTGATTGTACGTATGTTTTATGCAGCTATGTACAAAGATATACGTATATTAGGTTCTTGAAATTTTCTTTTTTTTTTTAAGTTTATGAAAATTCTGGATCTTAAATAATCCTTTTCTCTTCTTTCAGAGATTGCTTAACTTAAATTAAAAAAAAAATTGATCTCAAAAAACTCGTATCTTTAGAAATAGATTATAATTCCTTTTTTGGGTTGGTCTGTGTAAACAAAGTACACAAAAAATTAGTTCAATTTAACAAAACGTCGTTTATTTTTTCTCTTTTTTTTTCGTTTTTTTTTTTTTTATATATTTTTTATTTTTTATTTTTTTCTTATTTTTTTTTTATTTTTTTTTGTTTTATTTATTTTTCTTATTTTATTATTTTAAAATTTTTTTTTCTCT
Organism: Eurosta solidaginis; assembly: GCA_029619165.1. NCBI lineage: Eukaryota > Metazoa > Arthropoda > Insecta > Diptera > Tephritidae > Eurosta > Eurosta solidaginis. Next base: position 5,651 of record JARSSU010018176.1, on the reverse strand, counting down.
TTTGTATGAATGAATTATATTTTTAAATGAAAGTTACAAAAGAAAAAAAAATAACCATCGATCATTTCTGGCCGACTTGCAACCCTTATTCTTAATTAAATAACCTAATTTAAGCATTGACTTCAAACACCATAAAACCGCCACTTCTCTCCAATTTCATTTCCTTTTTCCCCTCCCTTATTAACATAAGCAATAGGTACTATTGACGATTTTAAATCCATGAGGCATTGGTGAAAAAATTACCCAAACAAGAACCAAGAAAGTAATGGAACAAAAATTAAATTTCTGGGTTTTATACAGTTTTGAAAAAGTATAGAACACTCACAAGAAACACCAGTGAGGTTTACGCCGCTCGCAGTGGCCCGGGTATCTAAATCGTAAAAAAACAAGGCAGCGAGGTTCACAGGTGTGCTAGGCGCCTTATGCTGACAAAGTAATTGTCGCCGAAGAACGCATATCCATAGTGGTTACTAAAGCACATACAAATGATTAGACAAACCGCAAAAAAAACCCCAACGGAATAGCTTTGTATCTTAAATCCACCATTATCAAACAGCCATCAAAATCCCTTGAGTGGACAACATTAAAAAAAATATCCTGCGATCTTGTCTTTAAGTTCTTTTAATATCAATAACGTCACAGACTACAATAAAAAAGAAGTTAAGACAACCTAAACTAAAATACAAACCCAACTTAAACTTGTGGCCATGGCAAGTAAACAACTACAACTAAATGTCCAAACTTAATGGACAACCCACGCTAGACGGTCAACAACTTTCTGAATAATATTGTGTTTTTTGTTTTTTTAATTTAATATCTTTCGGTAGGTGCCGACATTTGTTCTGTCTCTTCCCCCTTCACTTCGTTTGCGGCTCTTGTCATCCGTCATTCTCCGGTTCCTTCTTTCTCACCTTATTTTTACATCTCTCCTTTCAAACAATATATTACTTTATTTCTTTTTCATATTAATGTCTTCTTTCCCCTCCTGCTCTCTTTACAACCCCAACACACTCGTTGTGTTTTTTATTTTTTCTTTCTCTCTTTTTTTTTTTTCTGGAGATGAGGAGGTTCTCTCTTTTTTTTTTTTTTTTCTCTTTTTGATTTTCTTCTTTCTTTTTTTTTTTTTTTTTTTCTTTTCTTTATTTTTTTTTTTTTTTCTTTATTTATTTTTTTTTTTTCCTCTTTTCCTTTTTTTTTCTTTTTTTTTTTTTTTAAATCTAATCCTATCAACTTTTTTCCTTTCTCCTTTGTCTACTACTTTTCTCTAGGATTGATTTACCTATCTCGCGTTTGAATTCCCTGCCGGCTTTTTCACCGTCATGTTTCCAAAATACTCTTCATTCCATGTATTAAAAAGTAACAAAATAAAAAATTCTCAAACAGCAAAACTACTATTACATCAGCAAAGCGTGGCTGAATGGATTCCTACTGGTATAAAACAGCAAGGACCAGAATGAAAGTAAGAACAGGCCAGGAAAGCACTTTATCCAAAAACTAACACAACCGCACTATCCCGCTTTTTTTTTGACTACATTTTTTTCAAAAACTACTACAAATTAACCCATATTCACTCTCTCTCCCACTGCCGTACTCTTCCCCGGACGACTACATTTCAATCTCTCAACAACAGCCCTCATTGTATATGGCCGGGTTCCGTCGATCGACTGTCACAACAGCCCTTTCATTCATTCACTACCCACCAGCATTGGCAGACCCTTTCCTCTACGAACCACCTCAATTCTAAATGTATCATTCGTTCACAACACCCACAGACAATACCCGAAAAAACACACGAAACGAGGAACAAAACAGCAGAGAAGCGAATGTCCATCGTGCTAAATCGCTATATCTAATAAACGGGCACTTTAACGATTGCGCAAGAACGAAAGCTCTACAAAGATCCTTTTTGTAACCGAACCAGTGCTTGTCGTTCGTTCTTACAAAGCAGCGTCGGCAGTCCAAACTTCAGTGGTTCCCCCTATGCAACAATGCATGTTGGATATGATCTGACCGAGTTGTTCACCGATTTGTCTCCCCTAATTTATTTTAATTACCATTCATTTTCCAGAATCCCTGGAGCTTCGGAAGATAATACAATACATAAAAACGAAACAGAAGAGATATTTGGCTAATCGATTATGAGGAAGATCAACAATACACCACAATATGAAGGCCTTTATCGACTAAACCCCACTCACACTCACTGCCTACAAATGCAGGTATCGCCTTTGTTCAATTCGCACTGGTCACCAACTCACAATACATCCCCGACCCCCCCCCCCCCAGCCTCCTCCAGCTACGGCCAACGATAGCCAGTCAGCACCTTGTCTGAATTAGGCCTTGCACTAACTACTACTGCCAGCTCAAAAAAATCATGCTGTGAAGCTACACTCATCACCTAGTAGTCGTGCCGCTAAAAATCAGTAACCTATGGGGCCAAACCCGATTAACGATCCGCTCTGACATGCACATCATCTATAACGAGATAAGGAGAATAGCCTGCACTATGTGTCGGATTTCAGTCTTAAATCACTAAACTAACCGAATACGTCCTACCTCTCAATCTAAAAGTCATCTACGCATCTACGCTCTATACCTACGCCGCCATACCCGCAACCAGAGCAAACACAACGAATTTGTAACCCAGCTAACGGGCTGCCGCACCAACAACACTCATACCAACACCTTTCTCACCACAACACATTTCTATAAAAGTACCAACTATATCCCCTACCTCTCTGATCACTCACAAACTAGACGAAACTTACCAACCACATCTCGTTACAAGCAGCATATTAGTGGTACACCTAATTACCTATATGCGGGAAGCCAATCACGGAAAAACTCCAACATTATCCAACTAGATATCTGCCCCACAGGGCAACATACAATATGTAGACAGCTATGTTACATACAAAACAAACACAAACATAGTTTACACACCTTTTTTCCGCACACTCCACCAACGTATTCGTTCGTCGTTGGTGCCACGTTTTATGTCTTCCCCCTTACACTTCCGTACAATCTTATACATACACACAAAGCCAATTACCCCTGCCCTATCCTATCCGATGGAGAGACCATAAATAGTCAATCCAGTCTATATGTTGCTCTGTTATGGTCTTTGTTTTGCCCACACTTTTGGTCAACATCAAAATCACTTCTGATCTAACACCTTAAACATCTATATCCTAACCCACTTATTTATTCTTTTCCTGTTGTCATGTGCGCCTGGATTTTGCTAGTCGCCTCCCTGCACACCACTTCAGAAGTTTACCATCAAAGAAACAGAGTGGGCAACAAAACGGCTAATTCAGCTCACCACTACAAATAGCCATCATAACGTTTGCGATTGGCAGCTCATGCTAGCTTAAATAACTCATCACTTTGTCGGCTTATGATGAATCCTCGTATGTCTTATAAACAGACTATACAATCCTATCAAAAAATTTCGATATACCGATCTTCGTACTGTTATATACTCGTCTAAAGCCAAGTCAGCCCATAATAAAAGTCACGAACAACAACAAAAAAATCTAAATAGCTCGTTTTTAGTTTTATTTTCTTATTACATTTACTCTTAAAACATGTCTTTTTAAATAGTACTTACTTATATTATAATATGCTCTTTAAAATTTTATATTTAGTAAAAAATTTTAATTAATTAATTTTTTTTTTTTCTGTATTATATTATATTTAATTTTGTACTCCATATTTTTTTTTTTTTTTCGTTGTACTTGTTTACAGAGCTTCTGGAAGAAATAACTATTATGTTTCACGTTACGCCTCTTTTAATTTAGGCATGCACTGAATACGTGCTACTCATTTAACATATTACTTGTCAGATCATTATTACATTGTTAATGTCATGTTATCTTAACTTTTGTTTAAACATACAATACATTAACTTATTTTAAATAAAATACATTTGTTATTATTTAATAATAAACTAAGCCTTCCAGCAATATTTAATTATCGGACTTGACCTCAGCGCGGAAAGTTTTCGTAGAAAACAATGAAGTGTGCGTGTACCTTTTTGTGTGTTGAAAAGACGTGTGTTTAACACAAAAGTGTCATACTGATATGATCAACGAACAGACTAGACGAACCATCAGAAGTATACCTGCGTCACCTGAAACTGCCTTGTACTCTTATCCTCAACAACACGCTGCGCAATTTACACAACAACACTATCACAGTTATATAACACATCGAATCAACCTTTACAACCGTACAACCAAACCCAACCCCAATTGAACCTCCACACAACCAACCCGTTACCAAAACGGTCAAACCACCTAATTATTCTTTTTGTGTGCGCGTTGACGATATGCAACGAACAGTGTGCATTTTTTGGGACCGTCGAATGCGATACGGGGGGTGTGCGAGCCGGCGGCAGCGCCTCAAGAGGCGTTTAATATGTCCCGCCCGTCATACAACCTCCGAGACAGCTTTTCTTTGACTGTTATTTTTTTAAACAAATGATTGAGTGTGGTCTCTGATTTATTGTGTAAGTATCTATTTGCTATTATAGAGTGGATTTTAATAGTATTATAGTGCATGGAATATCTTTTGATATCCAAATACTCGCTCGCCTCGTGACTGGTTTGCTTTTCATTATTTACACATAATTTAAAAAAAAACACCCGTAGACTTATACCAAACAAAAAAGACACAAATTATATGATATTATGTATATCATTATATATGGTTTTCCTCCGAATGTTTCCACGTCGGTTGAATAAACGCATCTTCGCTGGCGCTGGGAGGATAGTAGATGTTACAACAAAACACCCACAAAAACCAGAGACAATCCAATAACAAAAAAACAAAAAAAAATACCCCGTGATACTCAAATATCCACCCCTTGAAGAAGATCTCCGCGTGTCTTACATTATGTATCTGCTACCATGATTAGATCAGGCATTAAAACAGTGTTTTAGTCTAAGGCAAGAATTTCATAACTTGTGGTGTTTAGGGGTAAGAGTGATTTAACGGGGGTCTGAAACAATGATTTGGAGACACCATTTTTTTTTGGTGAGATAAATTGCTCTATACTTTTCTTTGTTTATTTTTCTTCTTTCTTTATTTTATATTTTTTTCTACTTGTACAAATTCCTAATCAATAAATAATTTCTTCGTTGGGATTTTTCCCCTTTTTGAATTATGTTAATCTGTCCACTGTTCTGTCTCCACAATTCCATAATGTATCTGCTGTATTTTTTTTTTTTTCTTTTTCTTTTTTTTTTGTTTTTCTTTTATTTGTTTTTTTTTTTTCTTTTTATTTTTTTTTTTTTTTTTTTTTTTTTTTTTTTTTTTTTTTTTTTTTTTTTTTTATTTTTTTTTTTTTTTTTTTTTTTTTTTTTTTTTTTTTTTTTTATTTTTTTTTTTTTTTTTTTCTGTTTTTTGTTTTTTTCTTTTTTCTTTTCTTTTTTTTATTTTTATTTTTTTTTTTTTTTTTTTTTGTTTTTTTTTTTTGTTTTTTTTTTTTTTCTTTTATTTTTTTTTTTTTTTTTTCCTTTTTTTTTTTATTTTTTTTTTCTTTTTGCTGTTTTTTTTTTTTTATTTTTTTTTTTTTTTTTTTGTTTTTTTTTTTTTTTTTTCTTTTTTCTTCCTGATTATAGGCCTGTCGTTTGGGAATAGCCGGGACA
>JARSSU010018175.1:0-67297 GCA_029619165.1 Eurosta solidaginis | reverse complement strand
GGAGTCTTAGTGTTATCTCCCTTTGGCACCTCCGAGAAAGCCGGAGTCTTAGCGTTAACTCCCATTTAGCGCCTCCGAGAAAGCCGGAGTCTTAGCATTATCTCCCTTTGGCTTAGTTCGAGAGAAAAGTTTTCCGGAAGATTTATGGCCCAGTACGTGATGCCGACAATCAGGCTGGACGTTGAAAATACCTTCAACTGCGTCAGGTGAGTTGAAATGGCCGACGAGCTAAACTCCAAGGAACTACCTAAAAAGTCGTTGGCTCACGGACGAAACAATCCAATGGCAGAAACAGGTGAGGATAAAACAGGTGGAGCAACACAAGGACCGGAGTCATATCTACATCTCTGGAATACTACGTTTTTTCCGAATGCCCAACATTATCAATATGAGGTTGAGGTGTTCGACTGGAAATGGCTACAACGAATCACTTGGAGATTTATGCCATAGCAGTGTCATTCATAAGATGAGCTGCGTAAGTTACAGATGGTCACCAGATAGGTAAGAGCTCAAATTGCGTAATCAAAGAGCCAAGATGTGGAAAAAGCGCGGGCCGTGTGAGATTAGTTTTTAGTGGTGTGTAGCCTTTCAGTAGAAGAAGGGAGTCTAATCATAATCGGAAAGCTTCGCTGCTGCAAATTCTACCTGATCACTTGGTTAGTGTAGAATAAAAGTATATCCAAAATATATAAATTACGAGCCGTGCGCATCTTGCGCAACCAATATAAAAGCATCTTATCAAATATCAATAGAAATCAGCTGTTCTATTAACTTACAGCGTGCGCTGCCATCTAGCGTACAATAGCAACTGCCGGTAATGCAGTGCAAATATTCACAATAGTGCAATGGTATAAATAGATTTCCTTGTGTGCTCACAATCGTTTATTTTTAACAAATTATTTTAATAAAATATAGCTAAACAAAAACTCTACGACCAAAGTTGCGCAAAGCTCGCTAATAGCCCGAATCTCCATCTTTACAACCAAAACTTTATTTATAGATAAGAGCGAAAAAGGGACCCGTACATTAAAACAGCAACTAGAAATAATCAGCCCAATTCTAAACAAAAATTCCGTGCGAGTTTTTTCCCTTCTCCCATTCCTCGTATTTTAAATAAAAATTCCTTGTGAGTTTTTTCACTTCTCCCTTTCCTCCTATTCTAAACAATGTTCGAAAGAGCAGGGAACCGGTTATGGGAGGAAAGTAGGTATTATGAATGTGACTGAGAGGGAGATTTATCTGCCATTTCTTAGGAGTTTGTTCACTTGTTTAATTAAAGGGAATGCATCAAAATAGTTAAAGGAAATTGGTTATTTTAAGAAAGAACATTTATTTGTACAAATGTGTGCTAACATATGTACATTCTACCACAATATTCCTTATTTTAAGTCGAAAAGTATATCATAAGCAACGGAAGAACTATTGGTATATTTGATGCAGCCATTCAGAAATTGCGCAAGGATTTTTTAAGAAGGCTTATATAGATTTTGGCATATGACGAAAGACGAATTCAACTCGACTTGGCCGCCAGAAAATTGCTTTGCTGAATGGAAGCAGGCAACTCCGGCGGATTTGTGTTATCTCGCCGTCTTCTTCTTCTTATGCTCCTGTGTTGATGTTGCTGTGGCACCAATTCATTACTCATTTCAGTGAATACCACATGAAATGCAATACTTTGCATATTTTATATTTTACTTCTTAATTTCAAAAAAATTTGCAACAATAAAAACATTTAATTTTTTAAACAAAATAAGAAATTCGGAACGAAATTTCAATTGACAAAACAGCTGACTTCGAAAATTCGAAATTCCTATTCCCCAATTATTGTTCTCCCTAGGAGAATAGAATTGGAGGAATTTTTCCGCGGGAATAAAAAAATCTGCTAGAACAAAAGTCCGAGGGAAGGGTCGACATTTTTGCAACGATTGACGCACCCTAATGTAGTATACATTACGTACACACCATGAGTCGTGGGTGAATTGAAGACACTCAAAAGCTCGTCATTTTCAACAAAAAGAAAGTATTAATATAAAAAAATTAAATAAGCATCGTCTTGATGGGGAGAGACATTTTTGAGGTCATCTCATTGAAGAGGCTTAGAAGAATTTTTGAACACGTCACTGAAATTATTGTTGTAGTTTTTCATAAGCAATAAAGCTATTCAATTCGATAGCACATGTACGGTATGAACATTGCACATACGTATTTATATGTTTTATTGAAAAAGTTTCGATGAACAAGTGTGTAATACATACATATATACATTAGGGTGGTCCTTGTAAATAAAATAAACGAGATATTCTAGTCTCACCTCTTCAGATGATAATACCTAGGTCAGAAATATCACACATACATTTTAGTTCAGTTTTTCAAACGGTAAGGCATGTCACATAGGGGGCAAAATTAAGATTCCTTCATGGAAATTCCAGAAATTAAAATTGAATTTTTTTGATTTTTACGCGCACAATGGATAATAATGGCGATATCACATTAAGACGCGTTGTACACGAATCAAAGCTCAGATTGCCCTATGAAGACTCAATATATCATAATCTGAATTTCAACCACTGTACGACACCCCGAAACCATTTCTTAGAGGGGCCAACAATTATATGTGATATTTTTGAACTAGGTATTAAGGTCTGAGTGGGGGCTCTAGAAAGAGGCAATTGGGATAAGGTTTACAACAACTAAGGCATCACGTGGCTGAATGCGTTTGTAACACTTCAACCATCGTAGGAGTGCGGGTTCAAATCCCACTCCCGGGAGAAAAGGCTTTGAAGAGATTTACAAGGTATAATCGAAACAGCTGTCGCCTTGTCCGTCCTGATGCCACGTTGTTTCAATTTTTCCCCAAATTATTAAAAAAATAATTTATTTTATTTGTAAGGACCACCCGAATGTACGTGGAGACACACCCAAAAAATCATAATGTACGCAAATTGAAATAGCAGGGCTGGTGAGAGATTGGGGAGGTAAACAAGAAGCCATTGTGTAGTAATTTTTCATTTGAATATTGAATGTAACTAGATATGTAGAAAAACCTGAAATAAACGCGACTGTACGTTTCATGTTTATTTTTGTTTTTATAAATCTTTTTTAAGTCTTGTTTAACTTCGATATCAAAACTGGTTTGCATTTGTAATGCGTTCGTTGGAAAGCTACTCAGAGGAAGTAGAATGGAACACACAAAAATGTGTAGTTTAGTTTTGCTCAAAGCATTGTGTTGCATGAAGGAAATGTAATCGTCATAAAGAGTCATGTACCAAATTAATTTGTAGAATAAATATAAGTAACAAGTAACGACGGGAACCACAACTTTGGGATTCAAGGGGTTGATAAGCGATTTATAGCTTCGGAGCTGCCGCAACCCAATTGTCAACAACTACGCGAGGGGAATTCTGTTACAAATATGAATGTATCATACACATATTTAGCAAGTAAGGTTTTGGGGTGGAAGTGGTATGGCCTAGAAGGTTTAATGTGGTCATATTAATCGTTTCCCGAGATGATCGGGCTACGTACCGGAACTGCAAAGGACCATGTAGATCGATAACACTCCCCGTTAATACAACAACAACAACTCAAACTCATGAATGCAGCGGAACAATGATATGATGAAATTTTAAAAATTCATAAAATCGGAGTTATGAGTTGTATGGGATACGAGCCTGACCCGTGCGCATCTTGCGCAACCAATATAACAGTCTCTTATCAAATATCAACAGAAATCAGCTGTTCTATTAACTTACATCTAGCGTATAATAACAACTGCCGTCAATAAATTAAAACTTACAGCTCGCGCTGCCATCTAGCGTACAATAGCAACTGCCAGTAGATAATGCAGTGCAAATATTCAAATAGTGCCATAGTACAAATATATTTCTTTGTGTGCTCACAATCTTTTATTTTTAAGAAATTATTTTAATTTTTTGTTGGTTTTTTGGCCTTTAGTTTGTAAAAATGTTTGTAAATTGTCGAGCTCGAGGCCATACAATATTATTTATTTTTATTTTATTTTTATTTGTATATGGTTATATATTGTACGTTTTTTTATTTATGGATATTTCGACTTCAATTAGAAGACGTCTTCTGGCCTCGAGCTCGACAATTTACAAACAAAATTATTTTAATAAAATATAACTAAACAAAAGCACTACGACCAAAATTGGCCAAAGCTCGCTAATAGCACGAATTTCCATCTTTACAACCAAAACTTTATTATACTCAGTTGAGCAGAGCTCACAGAGTATATTAAGTTTGATTGGATAACGGTTGGTTGTACAGGTATAAAGGAATCGAGATAGATATAGACTTCCATATATCAAAATCATCAGTATCGAAAAAAAATTTGATTGAGCCATGTCCGTCCGTCCGTCCGGACAGACCGTTAACACGATAACTGGAGTAAATTTTGACGTATCTTGATGAAATTTGGTATGTAGGTTCCTGAGCACTCATCTCAGATCGCTATTTAAAATGAACGATATCGGACTATAACCACGCCCACTTTTTCGATATCGAAAATTTCGAAAAACCGAAAAAGTGTGATAATTCATTACCAAAGACAGATAAAGCGATGAAACTTGGTAGGTGAGTTGAACTTATGACGCAGAATAGAAAATTAGTAAAATTTTGGACAATGGGCGTGGCACCGCCCACTCTTAAAAGAAGGTAATTTAAAAATTTTGCAAGCTGTAATTTGGCAGTCGTTGAAGATATCATGATGAAATTTGGCAGGAACGTTACTCCTATTACTATATGTACGCTTAATAAAAATTAGCAAACTCGAAGAAGGATCACGCCCACTTTTAAAAAAAAATTTTTTAAGTAAAATTTTAACAAAAAATTTAATATCTTTACAATATATAAGTAAATTATGTCAACATTCAAACTCCAGTAATGATATGGTGCAACAAAATACAAAAATAAAAGAAAATTTCAAAATGGGCGTGGCTCCGCCCTTTTTCATTTAATTTGTCTAGGATACTTTTAATGCCATAAGTCGAACAAAAATTTACCAATCCTTTTGAAATTTGGTAGGGGCATAGATTTTATGACGCTAACTGTTTTCTGTGAAAATGGGCGAAATCGGTTGAAGCCACGCCCAGTTTTTATACACAGTCGTCCCGTCTGTCCTTCCGCATGGCCGTTAACACGATAACTTGAGCAAAAATCGACATATCTTTACTGAACTTAGTTCACGTACGTATCTGAACTCACTTTATCTTGGTATAAAAAATGAACGAAATCCGACTATGACCACGCCCACTTTTTCGATATCGAAAATTACGAAAAATGAAAAAAATGCCATAATTCTATACCAAATACGAAAAAAGGGATGAAACATGCTAATTGGATTGGTTTATTGACGCGAAATATAACTTTAGAAAAAACTTTGTAAAATGGTTGTGACACCTTAAGTAGAAGAAAATGAAAAAGTTCTGCAGGGCGAAATAAAAACCCTTGAAATCTTGGCAGGTATTACATATATAAATAAATTAGCGGTATCCAACCGATGATGTTCTGGGTCACCCTGGTCCACATTTTGGTCGATATCGGGAAAACGCCTTCACATATACAACTACCACCACTCCCTTTTAAAACTCTCATTAATACCTTTAATTTGATACCAATATCGTACAAACACATTCTAGAGTCACCCCTGGTCCACCTTTATGGCGATATCTCGAAAAGGCGTCCACCTATAGAACTAAGCCCCACGATCTTTTAAAATACTCATTAACACCTTTCATTTGATACCCATATCGTGCAAACAAATTCTAGAGTCAACCCTGATTCACCTTTATAGCGATATCCCTAAATGGCGTCCACCTATAGAACTATGGCCCACTCCCTCATAAAATACTCTTTAATGCCTTTCATTTGATACACATGTCATACAAACACATTCTAGGGTTTCCCTCGGTTCATTTTCCTACATAGTTATTTTCCCTTATGTTGTCACCATAGCTCTCAACTGAGTATGTAATGTTCGGTTACACCAGAACTTAACCTTCTTTACTTGTTTATAGATTTGGTTTTATGAAAAATTGCAGGCAAACGTATCCGTACTACCGGTGCGTATACATAAACATTTTCGTATAAAAGACAGTTGCATACACACAAACAAACAAGTGAAGTTAATACTACATTCACACTGTCCTCACATGCAAAGTTTCAAATGAGTCGTTTGAAATTGTTATATTGGCCCCATTTGCAAGAATTTCCTGGTAGAATTGTCAGTTTGGCTTTAAAACGCTGCTTACTAAGATTATTATATATTATTATACGTCGTTTAACCATTATGTTATTGCGGGGTTTATTTTAGTAAAGAAATGTCAAAAACTTGTGCGGATCTGATGTGTCGATCGCATTTTCAGGTCAAATGCAATGAAATGCGTTCAAATGAGTCATTTCGGAAATGTGATTTATATGAGGAAATGCGCCGCATTTGGATTTTTTCTCTCAAAATGACGCATTTTGTGCAGTGCAAATGTAGCATAACATTTCTACTCATTTTCTACTCTGAGCTAGTGTATAGTAAACTGAGCTCCAAGTCTGCTCATAAAATTGATGTAGCATTTAATCATCTTTCACGTTATATATTCGAATATCTGTAAGCTAGAAACTGCATTTTTCTTTGTCAACTTATCATGTATAAGGAACCTTGTTTCCTATATGATAGCCTAATTTTACCCAGGTCTGCTCGATCAAAGACCTAATAGTACCAACTTATAACTATCTAACATCTGGACGGCTATTCTTTGTCAATGCTATTCGCCTATGGAACTCTAATCCAGTATCCATTCGTAGTAGTCTAAATAAAAGCAACTTTAAAAATGTTCTTTATGCTCATTTTAGTTGAAACCATTATACTTCTGAGTTTTTCGCCATCAATATGTATGAGTGTAAACAATGTTTTGTTATTAAATTTAATTCTTTGTTTATTTTATATACTTTCTTAATTACTTCTCTATGTTTAATATGATAATTCAACCTACAAAACCTTCTGTTATTACTTTTGTTTTTTATCACTGTGATTTATCTTTTTGTTGTACTATAAAAGATCCAAATCTTATTGTACTAATACTCTTTTGCATATTAAAAAGAGAGCGCAAAATCGAAAACGCATACGATAAATAAATTTGTTTGCGGATTCAAACTAATTACTAAACAACAACCACTCGGTGCAATCAATTACCGACGCATGTACACTCCAAAAAAAAACCTAAAAACGAGGAAAAATGATATTAAAATAAGGAAAAATGGTATATAATATCCTTCCCTAAATCTGGACAAGTGATTTTCTTAAATATTAAAACTATTTTGTTTCACTAGTTTATAGGAATAATTTTATTAAAAATGGAGAAAATGGTATAAAAATAATTTAAAAATTCCATTATGTACCTGTCGCAACAGTGGATTTCTATCCAAGGTGCTTAACTTTACAGTCTAGAGTTCTTAATCACCAAAGTACTTTTGATTAAACAATTAAAAAAAAAGTTTGCTCAATTATTGAAAAGTTGTATACAAAACTGGAAATTCTTATTTATTAATTTGAAATGTTTCACAATTTAAAGATTTTTTTTAGGAGATATTTTCTTCATATTTGACAAAGGCTTTTTTTTCTGGGTGTAAATAATAAACTGTAGAAAACTCTTTGCATATTATGGACGTTCTGTAACTCAGAGATCAGTACTTAGTACAAAAACGTGAACGACTGGCAACATTGCCAAGATGATGCTAAAAATATGTGAAACTTAAGGGCCCATTACTCATAATTAGCATAGACTTAATTTGAGAACTGTCACTTACAGTTCTGTTAAATGAACATTGCATGTTACTGATTACTCAAACCTTGGCAACACTTAACTTGATTTAGCAGTCTGTTGAATTTTGATTTTTAATGTAAGTTCTGAGTGACGTTTAGATTTTGAGATGCCATTTGTTTGTTTCCATTTCATTTTGAAATTTTGTCATACAAATGACATTTATTTATAAATAAGTTCTGATTATCATGCCAGATTGTATGCGCTAAGTGGAGGATAATCGTGGCTAAGTTGCCAAGTTTACGCCAAGTCAAGTCAAGTCTATGCTAAGTATCAGTAATGGGCCCTTTAGCCTCTAAAATAGTAAGACAGGAAAGTCAGTACGATAAGTTTATCTAAGGTGCTATAAGGTTTGTGTCATACGAAATACTCGTATACTAATAATGATTATTATTTTTTAATGGTGTTTCAGTGATCTATTTTTGAAAACATTTTCATTTATTGACTTTACATACATATTGTTCCAATAAACATTAGTTCGCCGGAAATTTAATGCGTCTGTAAAGATGAATCATCAGTATGTAGATTTTGTGTTTAATTTCACTGAGTCATGTGATGCTTGTTTATACTTAAATATGTGCACAAAGCATGCACAGAAAATCGTAATGTATTGAACTACAAATGACAAAAAAAATTACAAATTTCTCGTATGTACATATGTACATTGGGTAGAGTCGATTTGTATGGACGAAAGTTAACAGATAACGCGCTATCGATTTTTCGATAGGATTTGGGCTCAAGAAGAAAAGTTCCACTATGCATACCCCAAAAAAATAATTTTCGAGCCTGCGAAATTTCATTTTTTGACTTTGATTTTTAAGGTTTTTTTATCATGACCTACTAAAAAAATTTTCATGTATGTATACCGTGTCCGACCCAAAAATATCAAAAAATTGTTATCGCCAACGTTTTTTAGCGGACATTTTTGGGTCGGACAGGGTATATACATACATTAAAATTTTACAATCAAATGAACATTTTTTTATTAGGTCATGAAAAAACCTTAAAAATCAAAGTCGAAAAAAAAGTTAATAATGCAATTTCGCAGGCTCGAAAATTATTTTTTTTGGTCATGCGTAGTGGAACTTTTTTTTTCTTGAGCCCAAATCCCATCGAAAAATTGATGGCGCGATAATCGGTTAATAAATCTACCCAGTCTATAATACTATGTTCAAACAGAAAAATAAATTGAAGCAATTTCGATTTAAATTGAGTGGTGTTCATACAACTCAATTTAGCTTACACAATAGTAATTTGACAGCTGGTTGGCTCATCTCGTACAGCAACAACATACCTTAGTTCAGACTGTCAAAATGTGCGTCTTGGTATTAGGCGAATGGAATGGAATGAAAGCATACATTTTTGAAATTTTTGTGTGTTGTAAGAAAATGTGTTCAATGTTTTGGTTTCATTTTGAGTTTGCCATCTTCTAATAACACTCCCTACTCCAGTGAAATGAAAAAACTAAATCAGCTGATGAGATGAGCCAACCATATAGTTGAGCCACGCGTAACTGACGTTTAAATCTAGTCAATAAACACACTTTACAAGGCTGCATTTACAGCTTGAAAGAATTTATTACGCAAATTTTTTTAAATTGGCAATTTATTATAACAATTTATTATATGATAAATTGCGCAATAAATTGCCCAAATGGTATAATTGCCAATTTGGTGTGTGTTTGTACATAGTGTAATGTACATATTAAAATATGTACTCATCAGCTATAAAAAAAATTGTAATATAATAGTTCGTTATCTTAGTAACTGTAAAGCAAGTAGCTGGAAGCAAATTTTTAAATTACAAGCGTAGTATAAGTTTAGTTTGTAAGTGTAGTATAACCCTAAAGATATAAGAAGAATAGTGTTAAGTTGGTAAGACTGCAAATAAAGATGGGAGAATACTTCCGGTACCAGAGAGAAAGAGATAAGACGTGCTAATTTCTTAATCATAATAAATCGACAGAAATATAAGGAATAACAGCCTTGTATAGAGCTGACATTTTTCTAAACCCTGTAAAATGTATCTTCTAAAATTAACAAAAACAAGTAAGGAAGGCTAAGTTCGGGTGTAACCGAACATTACATACTCAGTTGAGAGCTGTGGAGACAAAGTAAGGGAAAATCACCATGTTGTAAAAAGAACCTAGGGTAACCCCGGAATGTGTTTGTATGACATGTGTATCAAATGGAAGTGGCCATAGTTCTATAGATGACGCCATTTAGGGATATCGCCATTTGTTTGTACGATATGGGTATCAAATGAAATGTGTTAAGGATAATTTTAAAAGGGAGTGGGATGACCGCCTTTTCGAGATATCGCCATAAAGATGGACCAGGGGTGACTCTAGAATTTGTTTGTACTACATGGGTATCAAATGAAAGGTGTTAATGAGTATTTTAAAAGGGAGTGGGCCTTAGTTCTATAGGTGGACGCCTTTTCGGAATATCGTAATAAAAGTGGACCAGGGTTGACTCTAGAATGCTTTTGTACAATATGGGTATCAAACGAAAGGTGTTAATAAGTGTTTTAAAAGGGAGTGGGCCTTAGTTCTATGGTGGACGCCTTTTCGGGATATCGCCATAAACGTGGACCAGGGGTGACGCATTCTACGTTTGTACAATATGGGTATCAAATGAAAGGTGTTAATGAGTATTTTAAAAGGGCTGGGCCTTATTTCTATAGGTGGCGCCTTTTCAAGATATCGCCATAAAGGTGGACCAGGGGTGACTCTAGAATTTGTTTGTACGATATGGGTATCAAATGAAAGGTGTTAATGAGTATTTTAAAGGGCGTGGGCCTTAGTTCTATAGGTGGACGCCTTTTCGAGATATCGCCATAAAGGTGGACCAGGGATGACTCTAGAATTTGTTTGTACGATATGGGTATCAAATGAAAGGTGTTAATGAGTATTTTAAAAGGGAGTGGGCCTTAGTTCTATAGGTGGATGCCTTTTCGAGATATCGCCATAAAGGTGGGCCAGGGGTGACTCTAGAATTTTTTGTACGATATGGGTATCAAATGAAAGGTGTTAATGAGTATTTTAAAAAGGAGTGGGCCTTAGTTCTATATGTGGACGCCTTTTCGAGATATCGCCATAAACGTGGACCAGGGGTGACTCTAGAATGTGTTTGTACGATATGGGTATCAAATTAAAGGTATTAATGAGGGTTTTAAAAGGGAGTGGCCCTTAGTTGTATATGTGAAGGCGTTTTCGAGATATCGACCAAAATGTGGACCAGGTGATCCAGAACACCATCTGTCGGGTACCGCTAATTTATTTATATATGTAATACCACGAACAGTATTCCTTCCAAGATTCCAAGGGCTTTTTGATTTCGCCCTGCAAAACTTTTTCATTTTCTTCTACTTAATATGGTAGGTGTCACACCCATTTTACCAAGTTTTTTTCTAAAGTTATATTTTGCGTCAATAGACCAATACAATTACCATGTTTCATCCCTTTTTTCGTATTTGGTATATAATTATGGCATTTTTTTCATTTTTCGTAATTTTCGATATCGAAAAAGTGGGCGTGGTCATAGTCGGATTTCGGCCATTTTTTACACCAATACAAAGTGAGTTCAGATAAGTACGTGAACTGAGTTTAGTAAAGATATATCGATTTTTGCTCAAGTTATCGTGTTAACGGCCGAGCGGAAGGACAGACGGTCGACTGTGTATAAAAACTGGGCGTGGCTTCAACCGATTTCGCCCTTTTTCACAGAAAACAGTTATCGTCCTAGAATCTAAGCCTCTACCAAATTTCACAAGGATTGGTAAATTTTTTGTTCGACTTATGGCATTAAAAGTATCCTAGACAAATTAAATGAAAAAGGGCGGAGCCACGCCCATTTTGAAATTTTCTTTTATTTTTGTATTTTGTTGCAACATATCATTACTGGAGTTGAATGTTGACATAATTTACTTATATACTGTAAAGATATTAACTTTTCTTTTAAAATTTGAATTAAAAAATTTTTTTTTAAAAAGTGGGCGTGGTCGTTCTCCGATTTTGCTAATTTTTATTAAGCAGACATATAGTAATAAGAGTAACGTTCCTGCCAAATTTCATCATGATACTTCACGACTGCCAAATTACAGCTTGCAAAACTTCTAAATTACCTTCTTTTAAAAGTGGGCGGTGCCACGCCCATGTCCAAAATTTTACTAGTTTTCTATTCTGCGTCATAAGTTCAACTCACCTACCAAGTTTCATCGCTTAATCCGTATTTGGTAATGAATTATCGCACTTTTTCGATTTTTCGAAATTTTCGATATCGAAAAAGTGGGCGTGGTTATTGTCCGATATCGTTCATTTTAAATAGCGATCTGAGATGAGTGCCCAGGAACCTACATACCAAATTTCATCAAGATACCTCAAAATTTACTCAAGTTATCGTGTTAACAACAGACGGACGGACGGACGGACATGGCTCAATCGAATTTTTTTTCGATACTGATGATTTTGATATATGGAAGTCTATATCTATCTCGATTCCTTTATACCTGTACGACCAACCGTTATCCAATCAAAGTTAATATACTCTGTGAGCTCTGCTCAACTGAGTATAAAAAAAGAAAATAATCCGATCAATGTGGACATTTGACATTGGTGGCCGTAGGAAAAAAATTATTGAGAAGTTTTTATACCCAGCTGTACTTGTACACAGGGTATTATAACATTGATTGGATAACGGTTGGTTGTACATGTATAAAGGAATCGAGATAGATATACACTTCCATATATCAAAATCATCAGTATCGAAAAAAAATTTTATTGAGCCATGGCCGTCCGTCCGTCCGTCTGTCCGTTAACACGATAACTGGAGTAAATATTGAGATATCGTTACAAATTTGGTACACGAACTTATCTTGACCCAGAATAGATTGGTATTGAAAATGAGCGAAATCGGATGATAACCACGCCCACTTTTTATATATATAACATTTTGGAAAACATAAAAAACCTGATTATTTAGTAAATAATACACCTAGGATGTTGAAATTTGACATGTGGAAATCAATTTTACAAATATTATTGATCATAAATCAAAAAATCGTTAAACCTATCGTAACAAAATCGGCAGAGAGGGTTCCCTTACTATAAGGAATGCTTTGAAGAAAAATTAACGAAAACGTTAAGGACACGCCCACTTTTATATAAAAGATTTTTAAAAGGGCGTGAACGAAAAAAAATAAGCTATATCTTTGCAAAAAAGAGCTTTATATCAATGTATTTCATTTCCCAAGTGGATTTATAACAATAAATAGGAAAAACTTCAAATTTAAAAAAAATGGGCGTGGCACCGCCCCTTTTATGACTAAGCAATTTTCTGTTTCGGGAGCCATAACTCGAAGAAAAATTAGTTCAGAATAGAACCATAAGTATAGTATATGTATTATTGCGCAGCCTTGTAACACTATTAAGCACACAAAACAAACAACAGCATTTAAGTGTACAGGTGGGTATGTAATGTTCGGTTTCACCAGAACTAGACTTCCTTCATTATTTTATTTGGTTTGTGTAATGAATTTGTGACTTTTACGCCCCGATTCTGAGCGTTACCGGTAAATTAGTACCCAGAACATTATGTAACCGAATATCGTTACTTCTTTTATCCGCGATTCTGGCCCAAGTGGTAACGCTGTCATCACCGAAAAACTCACCAGTGTCTGTGGAGAAAATTGAAAGGTAGTTTTCTTCGCTTTCACGTTGCCACTTTGGTCATTTGGACCAAAAATGGTCCCTTCCAACCCCACTTGGTCCGCTGGTCCTTTTCTTCAATTTTGGTCCTTTTAGGCAGTAGCCACGATTGGTACTTTTCTCTCGCCACTTTCAGGGGCAAACATTTTTAAGATTCTCACTTCGCCTTGTGAAATTGCAGCCACTTAAAATGTTCAGTGCCACCCTGCATGACTTGAAAAGAACAAAAATTGTAACCATTTTTACAAAAAATGCAGTTCATGTGGTTGTTCGCTGTCAACTGTGGTCGCAAATTGCTTTTGAGTGAGGGCATGATGCCACTTTCAGGGGCAAACATTTTTAAGATTCTCACTTCGCCTTGTGAAATTGTAGCCACTTAAAATATTCAGTGCCACCCTGCATGACTTGAAAAGAACAAAAATTGTAACCATTTTTACAAAAAATGCAGTTCATGTGGTTGTTCGCTGTCAACTGTGATCGCAAATTGCTTTTGAGTGAAGCATGATGCGACACATACGTACATATATAGCATTCGCTTCAGCTTCGTGTGATTCATCAGCTAATTGACAGGGCTGTTTTCTGCACCGTCAATGACAGCGGGGGCAAGTAATGTTGCATTTATGGCCATTTTTAGGGGTAGGTTGTTGAGAAAAGATAATGATGCCCTCTATTGAGGCTAAGCTGATTTTACAACAGAACACAACTTTTTGAAGGGTTGGCGTGAAGGCGACATTTTCGTGTAGAAAAAAAAACACCATATGTAAAATATATGAAAATAAGAATTGCTTCTCGCCTAGCATAGCTTATAGCGAGCACTCTGCCTGAGCCTAACACTTTCAAAACTTATACAAAGAAATTCTATGCATTACTTCTCGTTTGGCATGTTGATATTTAAATATTTCTCACCCAGCTCAATGAGTTCAAGGAATTCCAGGGACTATTGTGGTGTTAAGCCACGCAAGTTAATTGAAAACTATGTATCTTGGCACAAGAAATATTTTAACTCGAAGACAGAAGGAAGCAAATGCAAAAAGATTTGATTCTGAAGAAAGGTTTTGTATAAAACTATTCCCGTAGGTGCTAACAGAACCCCTGAGGCCTGGGATCAAAACTCACACTTACTGAATCTAGGCTCTGATATGAAGTTTAAACGTTAAGGGAAAAAGTAAGCATCTATAAAAAATAGCACTAACAAAATTGCCTAGTTCATTTATGATTTACTGAGTTTCCACTTACATAGTTCGGCAGCACCAGAGCGCAAATTTTGAACCGTTTAAAACCTAACCGTTAAAACCTAACTGCACTATACATTTTATTTCATTGTAATCAACAAGATAATGCTAGAACCAAAAGCTTTGTGACCAAAACTAGGTTCACAACGTTTGGTTGGTGAAAGACATAGACTTATCCTATGTCAAAATTATAGTACCATTTTCGGTTGCATGCACATATATTTGTATGTTCAGATTGAATTAAAGGAAAGTCTTCACTATGTTTAGTAAAATTTATATGGAAACATCCTAAAATTTTGTATTTTATATTAATAAGTTTGGTCCTTTTTTCGATGAATTTTGGTCCCAAATGAAAACATGGTGTGGCAACCGTGTTCGCTTTACCGAAATGTCTCACTTGTAGATACGCGGTTAACGAATAAACGGGACGATGTGTATATGCATATTATGCATGATAAGTTTCTACATATTGTTACGAATATTAGCAAAACTAAGGAGTGCTGCCAGCTCTAAGCCGATCTAAGCAGTGACGTGAATGCACATCAATAATTCAATCATTATGTATCTACATAAACGAATAAATAATTGCGTCTACACATATGTACACATTCCGACGAGCAACATTTACATACAAGGCAGCAAGAGATGAGATGTCACACACCGATGAATTTACTTATACGCTTATGTGTGTGCGGGAGACTGTAAACTACAAACACATGCATATACCTTATCTGAGTTGTCACAAGAGAGAGCAATAATTTGTGCACGTAGTTGTGGCTGGCGATTTTGTAGCCGAAACAACTAGTAACTTCTGGAAATCGAAGAGCCTAGAAGTATGCAGCGTAAACTATAAAAGCGGCGCCAGCGAGTAAGAAGTAATTCAGTTTGATTTGAATTGTCAAGCAGTTACGAGTAAGACGATATTAGAGCATGCAATTATTTTGAAAGTCAGTTTCCTTTAAGCTATCAGTTGGTTATTAAGCTATTCGTTGTACAGTTGGAGTGTTATTGTGAAGTACTTTAATAAAGGCCATTTTGCATTACTACAAATTGGAGTTATTTATTCAACAGTTTAGTGATTCGAACTTAGCAGAGGATTGCAAATAAGAGGATTTGCAAGTAAATTCGTTACAATTGGTGTCAGAAGAGGAATTGTTGAATAAATTCCGAAGATTGGGAATACAACTTGGACATGGCAAAGTTCAGTGAATTGAAGATCCAGCAACTGAAAAAGGAGTTGGAAAACCGGGGATTAAATACAACTGGGAATAAGATCGAACTTCAAGCACGGCTACGAGAGGTAATGGAATCGCAAGGAATTGATGTGGACGAGTTTGTCTTTTATCCTGATGGGGACGAAACAACAACAAAAATTGAAGAGAAAAACGAAACATCGCAGACAGTTACGAGCACAGACTTGAACATGATATTGGCTGCAATAACTGCTCAAACATCGACAGTGGCATCTCAGCTGGAATCGCAGGAGACACGTTTAACATCCAAGATGGAAGAACAGAAAACGTATATGTCATCACAGATGGAATCCCAAGAGACACGAATAACATCGAAGATTGAAGCACAGGAAACACAAATTTCTTCACAAACTTGACGAACAGAAGACGTATATGGTATCCCAACTGGAATCGCAGGAAACCCGTATAACATCACAATTGGAAGAACAGAAGACACATTTGGCGTCTCAACTGGAAGCGCAAGAGGCACGTATATCTGCAATGTCGGCACAAATTTCGGAACAGGTATCATCGCAGCTCTTTGTGAAACTGGAAGAACAGGATGCAAAAATTTTACAACTCGAGGACAAAATTGATGCCGAAATAGAAGCGTTAAAAGGTCGTATGGAGCAGTTACAACTAAACCGCCCAGCTGTTTCAGCGAGTAATCCAAAGGTAAAGACACCATCCTTTGACGGTTCTGTTCCTTTTCAGGTCTTTAAGCTACAGTTTGAGAAGACCGCAGCAGTGAACCAATGGAATGCTGAAGATAAAGTTGCAGCTCTGTTCGTGGCACTGAAAGGGCCTGCCGCGGAAATCTTACAGACCATCCCAGAGTACGAGCGGAACCACTACGAAACATTGATGAGCGCTTTAGAGAGACGTTACGGAAGCGAGCATAGGAAACAGATATTCCAAATTGAGTTGCAAAACCGCTACCAAAAAGCAAATGAGACATTGCAGGAGTTTGCTTCAGATATTGAAAGATTGGCTCATCTTGCAAATGCAGACGCACCCGTGGAATACACTGAAAGGGTAAAAATCCAGAGTTTCATAAATGGCATACGAGATGTGGAAACGAAGCGGGCTACATATGCGAATCCAAAACTAACGTTTGCTGAAACGGTATCGCATGCACTGACTCAGGAAACAGCCTCACTTTTGAGTAAGCCAGCGTACAAAGCACGCCGTGTGGAAGTAGAAAGGCCAGAGTGGGTAGAAACAATTTTGGAAGCACTGAAGGGATCTCAACAGAAGAATGCCGGAGTTATTAAATGTTTCAAGTGCGGCAACCCAGGTCACATTGCACGTCATTGCGATCTTGGTCCTAATAGTTCCAACAATGTGGGTGGCCATAAACGCAAAGCTGGAGGAGATGAGCAAGAGCGAGTAAGAGGTAGAGAGCTAGATCCAGCTGTTGAATGTCCTGTGATATCTGTGTCGCAAATCGGAAGGAAATCAAGCAGTCTTACCGTCAGAGGGAATGTGGATGGTAAAGAGCGTGTACTGACTGTAGATACGGGGGCATCTCATTCCTTGATTCGATCTGATTTGGTCTACAGGAGAGTAAAGTCATTACCTGGAGCAAGGTTGCGTACGGTAACAGGCGAATATAATCAAGTCCAAGGCGAAGTGGTATGTGAGGTATTAATTGGAAAAGTCATGGTTCTACACAAATTCGTTGTGGCGGAGATCGTTGATGAAGTCATATTGGGAGTGGACTTCTTGGTTGACCATGACGTCAGGATCGATATGCGGAGGAAAATTATGCGCTATAAGAACCAGGACATACCACTTAACTTTAGTTTGGGAAAAGGGTTCAGCAGTAATCGGGTACTGGTGGAAAAGAATCGACAAAGACCCACGAAAGTCAAAGGCAAAGGTTGATAGATCGAATGGGCCAAATAAATCAAAATCAAAAGTACCTGCGAGAGAAACACTGGCATTGACAAAACCTAAAAGACGCAGGAAAACGAAGCAACGAATTTCCGAGAAAGAATGCGAGGGTAGTTTCAAGCCGGAGCGCACTACTCTTGTGAAATGTGGGAACGATACCGATTATGCAAAGCAAATCCGTCCAGCGCAAGCTCTACGAAGTCGTTCATTGACCAAACAACAGAGTGTGAAGGAACGGCCCAGGGTAATGAGTAGTAAGATGAAACACTGGCATGACAAGAACTCTAATTCGAAAGGTTTCTTGGCGGGAGATTTGGTACTGTTATACAACCTCACCGGCGGAAAGTTGTTCCATCCAAATTTCGGTGCAGTTGGGAAGGCCCGTACAAGATTGTGAAGAAGCTCAGTGATACCATCTACCGCATACAAAGCATTGAGAAACCACGGAGTAGAAGAGTGGTACATTGGCGATGCTAGCAGCGTTTAGATCGAGAGATTTGTCTGATCGGGACGATCAGACTTAGGTGGAGGGCAGTGTTACGAATATTATCAAAACTAAGGAGTGCTGCCAGCTCTAAGCCGATCTAAGCAGTGACGTGAATGCACATCAATAATTCAATCATTATGTATCTACATAAACGAATAAATAATTGCGTCTACACATATGTACACATTCCGACGAGCAACATTTACATACAAGGCAGCAAGAGATGAGATGTCACACACCGATGAATTTACTTATACGCTTATGTGTGTGCGGGAGACTGTAAACTACAAACACATGCATATACCTTATCTGAGTTGTCACAAGAGAGAGCAATAATTTGTGCACGTAGTTGTGGCTGGCGATTTTGTAGCCGAAACAACTAGTAACTTCTGGAAATCGAAGAGCCTAGAAGTATGCAGCGTAAACTATAAAAGCGGCGCCAGCGAGTAAGAAGTAATTCAGTTTGATTTGAATTGTCAAGCAGTTACGAGTAAGACGATATCTAGCGAGCAATAGCACTATTATTTTGAAAGTCAGTTTCCTTTAAGCTATCAGTTTGGTTATTAAGCTATTCGTTGTACAGTTGGAGTGTTATTGTGAAGTACTTTAATAAAGGCCATTTTGCATTACTACAAATTGGAGTTATTTATTCAACAGTTTAGTGATTCGAACTTAGCAGAGGATTGCAAATAAGAGGATTTGCAAGTAAATTCGTTACAATATGTAGGTATATTGTAATTTTATTCTGTGAAAGTACATAATGTAAACAAATATGTATAGCAAGAGGCATTTTTTATTTTACAATTTGCCTTTTTCTAAACAACAGCTGTTGTGTGGTTATTTCGATGTAACCACCAACTGAGGGTAAAAAATTATCCGGCTACTTTCGCAGGTAGAATACCAAAAGGTGTAAAAGTTGCCACATGATTTCGTTACCGTGGTGAAGAATGTGGTTACCACACTAGAATCGGGGCGTTAATGTCTGCCTTTTTTCGCATCCGCTGTATTCAGTTTTGATCACCTACACAGATGGATATATGTATATAAGTACATATTGGACAGTAATTTGTATCACTTATTTTTACTTTATTTTCATTTTCACTATACGCAGTGGTAGCTAGCAAATTAGGAACACGATGTAATATATGTAGTGCAATTTTAGGGAAGGGTGTTTTTTTTAAAGCAAATTTTTTTATTACCAGAGAGAACAGAATAGTTTTAGCATTATAGATAAAGCATGTGGGCATTCGAATAACGTTGTCATTGCTAATGTTAACGTCCGAATTATTGCATTTTGCTCTTAGAAAATCTGTCCTGTAAATGCAACTATATCCTTGTATATGAATTAAGTTGAGTATGCCCAACTGCTTCTACAGCAGAAATCGATGTCTGAGTTCGAAAACGTCCTATCTCAGAACCCGGTTGAAGATCACGTTATATCAGAATTTTTTTTCACAAATGCCCCATCTTACGTTAAAATGTTATGAATTTATGCTTAGATAGGGCGTTTTTGAAACAAATTCGTAAACCAATTGTAAAGTATAGCCTCTTCTCAAGATTTTGCTGATATTTTACTCGGCAGTCTAGATAGTCTACTTATGTTAAAAAACCGAGACCTATGTAATGAAATAACTCCGCCCTCTTGGCAAATACTTAAAGTTTCTAGGGCTAATGCTACTTGCTGCTATTAGATCTGATATTTGTGCCCATCTTATAGCTGGAGTCTTAGCCTGGCGAGCGCAGAGCACGAACATAAAGCGTGCTCTATCGTTTCTTCCTCCAACCCGCACTTCTACAACTGCTATCACTGACAAGGCCAAATTTAAAAGATGTGAGCCAGAAGGCAGTGTCCAATCAGAATGGCCATCAGGAGGCTACAGTCCTTCTTTCTATGATAAGGGTAACTTTGTAAGTCTAAAGGCTCCATTACTGATACTTAGCATAGACTTGACTGACTTGAGAACTGTCACTTACATTTCTGTTAATGAACAGTGCATGTTACTGATTGCCCAAACTTGGCAACACTTAACTGACTTCGAAGTCTGTTGAATTTTGATTTTCTATGTAAGTTCTAAGTGACGTTACATTTTGAGATGCCATTTGTTGTTTCCATGTCATTTGACATTTTGTCATACAAATGACATTATTTAAAGTAAATTCAAACCTGATTATGATGCCAGATTGTATGCGCTAAGTGGAGTATAATCGTGGCTAAGTTGCCAAGTTACGCCAAGTTCAAGTCAAGTCCATGCTAAGTATCAGTAATGGAGCCTTAAGGTTGTAAGTCCTGCACATGATCTTCGACACTTTGCAGCAACGCGCTTGGTTGCACGCCTTTCCTGCTTGATCGATCATGTGCAGCTCTCGCCTTCCTTTAATTTCGAACAATCTGATTGAGACGTCTACGGTACAAGCTTCGAGGGATGCGCCCTGTTTAGCTAGCTGATCCGCGTTTTCATTACCATCTATTCCATATGCCAAGGGGCTCAAAATACACATATGTATGTATATTTCTCCCTATCCCGATTCTTTCCAGAGATTTCTAACACACTTTTAGAAGTTGTGCTATGACAGTCAGTTCAGTCTATGTGAGGTCTTTATGACCGAGCAATTTCGCAGATAGCTTGTGGCCGCAATAAAAGTTAACTAAACTAAAGATAACCTTAAGTTGGATCGTTATCTCTACATTCTAAGTTTAATTTTAATTAGCGTTTCCCAAAATCAGGAAGGGGTAAATGAGAAATATTTCGCGTGTGCAAAAAGATGGCGTTAATTATAGCATAAATCATGATTTCTGATAGTGTTTTATAGGCTGATAGGGTCAGCAAGAAGGTGGACACTGATTGAGCACTAAACTCATTCGAAATATTTTGAACATTCGTCTGTATCCCAAATTTCCACACGTGCTTTCTTTTTGCACTCAAAAAAATAAATATGTAGCATATTCATAAAAAAAAATTTGACGACAAAATGGAATGAAGTATTGTATTTCTTTGTTTTTTATTTCATTTACTGATAGAGCAAATAGCAATAGCTGTGTTTTTTTTTGCATCTACATACGCTTAAATTTTATATGGACTGCTAAGCGTCAAACTTAAAATACACCTCTGAAATTGCTGCGCATAAAATTAGTACCACTAAATTTCAATACGCATATACTCAGATGTATCTGAAATATGTGTCTATGTTTCACCTCTACACTAATTCTATGTATCACCTCTTAAAATGGTGCGTGTCCACAATTCATCGCAACGATTCAGCTGCATATATGTTATACACTATGGCTATCAGAGAGTCGTGTCTCCGCTTTTCGGTACACCCTGTGCTGTAGCTAGTTATTTAACCACTGCCGCTAGATGCGTCTCCTAAGCATTATCTAAGCGAGGATAAGCGTTTTTTACGCGCAAACGTAAACGTGGACACGTGTAAAAAAAAACACGGCTAATGTTAAAGTTTCACGCACCAATGCGCTTGACATGAATTATTTATGTACAATGATTAATATATAATACAACTTGACACATGCTTTTTTTTAAGTAGCTTAAGTCGACTGAAGGAATCTTTGAATTCCTTTCAGATACTCATAATTATACTATGCACAGATTTACATATGGGCTGCCAATGGACCCTAATTATAAGTCTCTAATGAAACAAGCGCCGTGGTGTGGTGGTAGTGTGCTCCAACTAGCACACCGAATGTTGTGGTTTCGAGTCCCCGGCAAAGTAACATTTCAAACATGTGAAAAAGTGTTTCAATTAAACCAAGTAAAGACGTGACTCATACTTCATACCTTTCATGAATGATGTTGAAAAATAATCTGATCAAATGTGAACATATATATGTAAATATATTGTAACGAATTTAGGGAACTTCGCTTATTTTACACCTTCTACTAAAGTTCGTATCGCTAAATAACTCCAATATTCAATATGTCTTTATTATACTACTTTTAAAAGTACTTCAAAATAACATTTATACTTCGCAACCAATAGCGTGGTTAAATCAAAACTGATTACTGACTACTCAGCTTTCGCTGCTTTTATACTCTCTGTTGCCTCGTTCACCCATTTCTCCTAAGGTCTAGTAATGCGCGAACTTCACACCAATCATATATGTACATGTATATTTGTAGTTTAGTCTCTCGCATAGCATATGCGTGTGTATATGTGAGTACTACTTCGGCTGATGGTTAGTATCTCTTCGTTTGCCTTGTATGTATTTGGTAAATGATGATTAATGTGTTTATGACACGGTGTGGTTCGCTTGTTTTTGTGTTGGGAGTTATTGCTAGTGATGGTAATATTCGTCACAATATATATGCTTAGAGAACAGACATTAGCAATATTTTTGATAAATGAGACATAACTGATTGGTAATTCTCACACAAGTTTTATATAAGGAAGCTATGAACATTTTGTCCGAACAATCGGAATTAATATTAGCCGTGTTTTTTTTATACACGCGTATACGTTTACGTTTGCGCGTAAAAAAACGCTTATCCTCGCTTAGATAATGCTTAGGAGACCCATGTAGCGGCAGTGGTTAAATAATTAGCTACAGCCACAGGTGTACCGAAAAGCGGAAACACAAACCCTCTGATGGCCATAGGGTATAACATATAGCTGAATCAGTTGCGATGAATGCGGACAGGCACCATTTTAAGAGGTGATACATAGATTAGGCACCCTATTATGAGCATTATTCGATCTTCGATCTTCGCTAGCTATCGAACATCGAAAATCGAATTGAAATTGGTATTATGACAACTCATCTCTGTCGAAATCTTCGTTGTGTATCTAATTTTCAAGCGAATAGAAATTTGTTGTCGGACACTGTATCGAATAGAAAAAGAATTGTTAAAATGTAAGATTTTTGTATTTATGTTCTACTTTTTTACTACCTAGTAGTGATTTTAAACTATTTGAATTAATTTTATATAGATCCAAGGTCGATGAGTACAAAACAACAGCTTGAAAGACTGGTTTCAATTATGGAACAAAATCCTCATATAGCAAAGGAACTTGCACATTATAGAAATGCAACTTTGCTTGATGCAGTTCAGCCTCCTCGTAATTCAATTTTATCCATCTTTCACAAATAAAATTTTCCAAGACATTGAACACCTCTGATAGTACTACAGACACAGTCGGCTGGGCAAGTCCTAGTGCATTTTCGTTTCCAATGCTCAGTGGTAGGATCCCTGAGCACAAAATCGGAGAACTGTTGCCAAAATAAAAAAATATTAGGAATAGACTTGGCTCCTGTGAATTTGCTGCAGCAGTTCATCTGTACTGGACAACAAGTCCATGAATGCTCTTGGACAGTCTGAAATTTTGAATAAACCTATAAACAAAACTTATAATTTCAACAATTTCACAACTTATTTAGAAAGCTACACTTGCGTGGTGGAATTCATTTCCAAAGGTTTTGAAGCATCTCACCCGTATTCTACTTCTGGCTAGACTCCAGTAAGCTTTCCTCTTCATCTGACGAATCATCAAACCACAATTCCGTTGTAGTCATACTTTTATTTTTATATTTGCATTTAATAAACTAGTTCTGCTTTTTGTTTATTTTATTTATTGACAGAGTATTGGAAATGTGCTATTGTGAACTTTTGAATTTATCGAAATTCACAATAAACGCTTGCCTTCGTCGAACGCGCGTCATAATACCGAATGAAAATTCGTTCGATCAGCTCTTTCGACCACAGTCCAAGATCGAATTTGTCTCATAATAGGGGCCTGGTGTTGAGGTGAAACATATACACATATTTCAGTTACATCTGAGTATATGTATTGAAATTTATTAGTACTAACAGCCCCGACACATAAGCAGTTTTTCATATAATATGTAGATGAGTTTAAACACATGCTTATGCATTATGAGTAGATTGCATGTATTTTATGGAGAATGGTAGAATGAGCGACACTAGCGCCATCTGATATTGAAAAGTAGCCAACTCCCAATTTTGTTCCAAGCAAATCATAAGAAGAAGAATTTGACATTTCCTTTGGCTAAGGGTGTTAAAACACTTTGCAAATGAAATTATTTTTCCCACTGGTTGGTAAATTTTCTAACATTTTCACAATTAAAACTGCATATAACAATCGAATACGACACAAAATATGGTAGCAAGTATTTTTGTTGTATAGGGAGAATGTTTACAACAGTGATTCACCAAATTTTTATGTGAATGGGCAAGGCGTAATAAACTTCAATTGCCAAGTCTGAAGTTTCTTCATATTTACAAAACGCAACATCGCAACTGTTTCAGCAACTAAATATACATGACATACATAGGTGAATGAATATATGTGGTGGTCAATGATTTTTTGAAAAGAGATATGATGCCGAGTAAAGTTGTTTCGTAATAGGTACATGCGATCTGAACAGATGCCGCTCTATTGAACCAGTTTATTGAGGTTATATAGGAATAAATGTGCATCATTCAATTATATACAAAAATGCATATGTGTGTATATATACATTAGGGTGGGTCGATTTGTATGGACGAAAATAACTGATATCGCGCCATCGATTTTCGATAGGATTTGGGCTCAGGAAAAAAAGTTTAGTGGATATAAAAAAGTTAGTGGTATAAATCGACCCAGTCTAATATGCATAGATGTCCATATACATTAATAATAAAATATATGGTGAATGTATTTTGTACATTTGTAGACCGCTTTATGACATTTACGCCTCGATTCTGAGCGTTACTGTAAAATATTCCCAGAACATTATGTAACCGAATATCGTTAACTGTTTCTTTTATTCACGATTCTCGGCCCAAGTGGTAACGCTGTCATCACCAAGAAACTCACCAGTGTCTGTGGAGAAATTTGAATGGTAGTTTTCTTCGCTTTCACGGTTGTCACTTGGTCCATTTGGACCAAAAATGGTCCCTTCCAACCCCATTTGGTCCGCTGTTCCCTTTTCTTCAATTTGGTTTTTTTAGGCAGTAGCCACGATTGGTACTTTCTTCTTTTTCAATCAGGTAAAAATTCACAGTATTGCCAAAAATTCGCCACACTTTCGTTAGCCCCATAAAATTTTGAATTTACTTCAATGGAACTCTCACCATAAAAAATTGCTCAGTCAGTAAAATGTACCAGAACAATAACATTTCACCTAGGATATAATAAGCCCAGGCATTAAAAGAAAAGTGTGGCAAACACATTGTCGTTAATGTTGATGAAATAACCGACTAATCAAAAAAAACTCTTGTTTATAATAAGATAATGACGGCTAGATATTTGGATCGGTATACAACACTATGTAAAATATATGAAATAAAAATTCTCTCGCCTAGTATATTTCAAACTATACAAAGAAATTCGATGCAGTACTTTCTCGTTGGAAATTGATATTTAAATCTTCTCACCCAGCTCAATGAGTTCAAGGAATTCCAGGACTATTGTGGTGTTAAGCCACACAAGGTAATTGAAAAACTAAGTATCTTCGAACAAGAAATATTTTAACTCGAAGACAGAAGGAAGCAAATGCAAAAGAGATTTTATTGATTCCTTCCGAAATGTTTTGTATAAATATTCCCGTAGGTGCTAGCAGAATCCTGACTCCTGGGATCAAAACTCACACTTACGAATCTAGGATCTGATATTAAGTTAACGGCTAAGAGAAAAGGTAAGCATCTATAAAATAGCACCAACAAAATTGTCTAGTTTCATTATGATTTACTGATTTTCCACATACATAGTTCGGCAACACCAGAACGCAAACTTTGAACCGTTCTACTAAACTAACTGCACCATACATTTTACTTTCATGCAATCAACAACATAATGCTGGAACCAAGAGCTTTTTGACCAAACTAGGTTCACAACGTTTGGTTGGTGAAAGCCATAGACTTATCCTATGTCACAATATAGTACCATTTATTTGTTTGTTCAGCTTGAATTAAAGGAAAGTCTTCACTACGTTAGTCAAATTTTATATAGAAACATCTAAAAATTTTTATTTTATACTAATAAAATAAAATAAAAATTTGGTTCTTTTTTTCGATGAATTTTGGTCCCAAATGAAAACATGGTGTGGCAACCGTGTTCGCTTTACCGAAAATGTTTCACTTGTAGATACGAGGTTAACGAATAAACGGGACGATGTGTATATGCATATTATGCATGTTAGGTTTCTACATAGGTATATTTTAATTTATTCTGTGAAGTACATAATGTAAACAAATATGTATAGCAAAAGCAACACTTTTTAATATTATCTTTACTTATTTGCGCTTACAATTCTTTATTTTCAGTTTTGCCCTTTCTGAACACAGCTGTTGTGTGGTTATTTCGATGTAACCACCTACTTTTGTGGGTAAAAAATTATCCGGCTACTTTCGCAGGTAGAATACCAAAAGGGTGTAAAAGTTGCACATGATTCGTTACCGTGGCGAAGAATGTTGTTACAACACTAGATCGGGGCGTTAATAGTTTTGTGTACGACGTTATTCCAACACTGAGATTTTATATACAAGAAAGGTATATTATATATCACAATATGTAATATGTATAAGCATATAAGAAGAAAACGAAGGGGAATAAAGGGAGAGGAAAGCGCGCTTTAGGAGGCGAAGAGTGTGGTTTTGAAGGATGAATAGTAAAATGGGAAGATGCAGAGCAAGAATGAGAGTTAGATAAATGGAATCGGATAGAAAACACTGAGTAAGTGAAAAGAAATAGGGAAAGAAGATGGAAGGGTGGTGGAAAGAGGTGCATTTAAAGAGATAAAGAAAGGCAGAAATACAAGAAACAGATGTTGAACGGAAGCCGAAAGAGATCGTCGGAGAACGAGGCAGAGGGAGGCAAAATGATACATGATGTTTCAAAAATATTTATGAATCGTGCCATAGCGATGCTAACTGCATATTTAAGAATGTCGATACAAAAGTGCTCCGATGAACGCCTTAATAACTCATGGAAGACACCATATGCGTCAATGTAATTTTATGTAACAAAGCCTTTTTTCGCTGTAACAGCGATTAACAAGCATTTCAGTCACTAATCGTGAGTGCGCAAATTCTTAAACTGTTTATAACGACTTATACTAAATCGAAACAAATTGCTTTTAATAGGATATCGAAGGCGCGACCTACGACAAAGGAAGTCTGTCGTACCGCAAACACTAGCATGAGCAAATATGTACCACACCAACTATAAAATGCTTGCGGCAGTTTTCTATCAAAAATATTCATGTACACACATGTGCATACATGTTTACTTTTTCGCATTCATATTATTTATGTTATGGCAAAAAAGTCGTTTAAGTTCATGATAAAGCAATATCATCAATGCGTTTTATTAGCTTCACCTGTAATTCCATATCTTGCCCAAGTCCGCCTCTTTCAATCAGTAGGTGATCTCGGTCGACCACTAATTTTTGGTGTGTCCGGAGATTTGGAGTGATGAAACAAAGTCGTACCTCCTCCTTTTTCCAGAACAGATGCGTCAACCGCCCCGGGGCCAGGTCACCATATAAAATACCTGGGCATCATCGATTTCACCAACCATTTATTGCTTGGAAAGCGATCCACCAGTCCGTCAGGAAATCATTTCACCAACATTCAGTTACTCGGAAATCGATTCACCGATACTCATTATGAATCGATTTCACCAACCACCGTTGATGTGGAAATAGGTTAAACGATTCGTCAACTAAACATCGCCATTCACAATCAATCCACGATTCTTCACGTGCGAATATTTGGACATCCCCCCCCCCCCCCCCTCTTTCACCAACCCCGCTTTCTTTTGAAATCGATCAACTATTCCGTCATCTACGCATCCGGTTCACCAAGCCCTATTTATTGACAGCTAACAATCCCAGTTGGTCCCTATACCACTCGCCGGACATTGATTTTACCAACTACTGGTTGCTTGGGAATGGATTTCACTATCGCCAGCCACCAACCGCCTATCCAATTATCGTAAGCCCTTTACTCAAACCCAGCCACCTTCAACGTAAACACCAACAAATCGTAATGTGTACGTGAAGATATACCCGTCGCCTGTCCTCCGATTCCTGGCAGCCGCGCTGTCGAACCCCAGCCTGCGACAAAACCAACCCTTAAAGCATTACGTCGACCCCCAGTTTCGATTCTAATCGAATAAGCACATTTGTATAATCCGTGTCCGTGTTTTGTACACATCCCTAGTACTGCCCCCTTGGCAATCACAGCTATAGGATTACTTTTATGAATATCCCGCGGACCAAGTTCGGTTAATTTGCAAGACCGCAAATACTCAGAAGTGAGCTCATATCTGAACAAAGATAGAAACTTTATTTTATTACAAAATCCTGTAAACAAGCTCCTACGCGAACAAAGAGCGATAGAATTTATTTAACGCATATCATTCGCTTAATGCTTGTAGGATTCGCTTGTAGAATTCTCGCATGTGAGCAAAGAACGATGTTCATTTTTGTGGCGCAAAAACACTTTCTTATGAGCTTTGCAACAGTGTGTTTTGTGACAAAAACGAAAATGTGACAAAATAACGGTTCATAATTTCGTATATAGTGTTATTTTTTCTATCGATGCGCAGCGCAAATAGAAATACAACAATTTTTTAGTTCTATGTAAGGTTGTGCTTTTTCGTTTCATTTCAGAGATCGATTATTTAGTTCTTTTTCTGATGATCGAAGTTGTTCTTTTTGTTCATCTGTTCTTTTTATTTTCAAGCAAATTTGTTCACTGCTGCTCGCACCGCGAAAAAAGCCATCAAGTATAGATGATGTGTATGCAGCAATGCTTTAAATGTGTTATGAATAAATAAGTTTAATTAACTTCAAAAAAGTTACAAATTTCGGAAGATCCAGAAATGAAAGAGTACAGACACAAATTGTAAATATGATCTTTTCAAGTTTAATAAATGTAATTAGTTTCTTACTAGTCATACATATATTGTTTTAGCAGTGCCACACACATATCTTTAGTGTAAGTGGCATCATCGCATTCGTGCTCAGAAATTTCTGCGTATGTATGTATG
Source organism: Eurosta solidaginis (assembly GCA_029619165.1). Taxonomy (NCBI): domain Eukaryota; kingdom Metazoa; phylum Arthropoda; class Insecta; order Diptera; family Tephritidae; genus Eurosta; species Eurosta solidaginis. The sequence continues at coordinate 37,904 of JARSSU010018175.1, read as the reverse complement.
AATTTACAATGTTCGCGAACGAGAAGTGAGAAAGAATAACATTAGATAAAACGAAATAAAGGAACAAATGAACTAAAGAGCAAATAGAACCGAAATCGAAGATCTAGTTCACTTGTTCAGTTGAGAGACCCGGTCAATTGACAAGCTCAGAACGAAACGACCCAACTCTAGTTCTATGATATCCGTGAAAGTGATACTTGAGTGCTGTGTTTGAAAATTATTTAATATTATTATACGCAAATAAATACTGTGCAAGTATAAACGCTCAAATGCGCTTTAATGTATTTAATATAGGGGAACACAATGGGAAACGAACAACTGAAAAATTCGCTCATTCGATTTCTTGTGATCATTTTGTAATATCGTTTTTGATACTTATATAATACTGTTTCCGACACGGGAACATTTTTTTTCAGTATCTAATTTCAGTCGAAATGTATCAAATGAAATATTTTATCCGACTACGCACAGTATCAAAAAAAGCCTATACAAAATATTGCTTAATATTCGCTAGCTTTATTGTTGCGACTATCGTAAAAAATACTTTCACTGCCACAATGACATATGAATCATATTGCTATCGTTTTCAGATGCGTTTTATCCGGTTAAATATCGTAAATCGCTCAAATGGAGTTATCATTTGTGAGCATTGGTCCGCTGGGATATTAAGGAGCCGTGTTTTTTGAACAAACATAGCCCCACATATGCAGTCTATGTATAGGTATGTATGTATTAATACAAATATCCATACCTATACTATACAGCCATAAATATTCATTTATATATTTACTTACATATATACTTTAGAGAATTAATACGATAATCTTATCTTTTTAACCACTTTTTGTTTTTTCCCAAGTTTCACCACTGTTCTATTGTAAAGCTATTTTGTTTGGCATTTCTCACATTTACATTTTCTTATATATTATTGTGACGTTTTTGTTTTTTTGCACGAACGAACGATCGACGTTAACGAAGATAAATGATTTTCAGTTGGAGCGATGATTGTCATCACACGCTCATGGAAGATAGGCGTTTAAAAGATTAGAAAACAATTTTTTAAACTATAAACAATAAAAAATGGAAATTTTTGTAAAAATACATCGAACATTTACAATAACTTAAATATGAAATATTTGTTTCGAAATAACTCAATTCTTCCATGCTTTAGAACCGCACCCAATAAAAAAATTTTACTCAAGAATCCATATCAATATTCACTTTTACTGCACTAAAATTTGACTGACCAAGGTATTTTCTTAAAAAAAAACGTTTAAAAAGCAGACACATACAAACAGTTAGATAAAAAAATTAAGTAAGCTCGCAACACTAAGTGAAAGCTGAAAATTAATAATTTGTCTTTTGTTATAAAATTGCTATTTACCCACAAGCTAATAAATTATTTCACTGCAGACGCTATTGTACACTTATAGCTGCTTCAACGACTAAATGTAGACTGAAATGCGGCACTCAGTTGTGAATACTTTTATTTGTGTGCGCTTTGCAACTGAGCAAGGATGAGTGTAAATTGGATAGTGTTTGGGGAGCGCAAAAGCTCAATTGTGAAACCAGCTGCGGCGAAAATGGTATGTGGAGCATTGGATGCTTAGTAGAGTACATATAAACTTTATAGATATCATAGTTGCCGTCTTCTTGTACCAAACCCAAATAAAAACAAGTAAAGGTGTCTAAGTTCGGATGTAACCGAACATTACATATCAGCGTGAGCTTCAATTGCACATTTTCTTTCAGATAAATTACTTTTCTACATAACACGTGGCACCGCCCGTTTAAAAAAAATGTCTCCCCATTTCCTCTTACAATAAAACTGATAAGTGAAATATCATTGATTCAAAACTATTTTTTGCTAAGTTATAGCTTATTATTCTAGTGTACGCCTTTTTAAACACCTTTTTATATAAAGTGGGCGTGTTTTTAACCGACTCCGCCATTTTCTCTAGAAATATGTTCTGCTATAAGGAAAATATGTGTACGCATTCATTACGATATGTTAATTTATCTTCGAGTTATGGCTCATAAAACGTAGAAAATTGCTTAGTCATAATAGGGGCGGTGCCACCCCATTTTTTAAAATTTGAAGTTTTTCCTATTTACTGTTATAAATCCATTTGGGAAATGAAATACCATTGATATAAAGCTTTTCTTGCAAAGATATAGCTTATTTTATTCGTATTCGGCAACCTCTCTGCCGAATTTGTTACGATAGGTTTAATGATTTTGATTTATGATAAAATATTGTAAAATTGATTTTTTCACAAGTGGGCGGTGCCACGCCCCATTTAAAAAATGTTTCAAATTTTTATCAAGAGTCTCAATATCAGTCCACACGTCAAATTTCAACATTCTAGGTTCATTATTTACTAAATAATCAGGTGTTTTGTGTTTTCCAAAACTGTTATACATATAAAAAGTGGGCGTGGTTATCATCCGATTTCGCTCATTTTCAACACCAATCTATCGTGGGTCCAGATAAGCTCGTGTACAAAATTTGTAAAGATATCTCAATATTTACTCCTGTTATTCGTGTTAACGGACAGACGGTAGGAAGGACGGACGGACGGACGGACGGACATGGCTCAAATCAATTTTTTTCGATACTGATGATTTTGATATATGGAAGTCTCTATCTATCTCATTCCTTTATACCTGTACAACCAACCGTTATCCCATCAAAGTTAATATACTCTGTGTGCAAAGCACGCTGGTATAAAATATCCTTTTTCCAAATGTTTGATATGACAGCGAACTCAGAACATCCAGCACCAAATCTATTCTAATAAAATTCATTTACAATTGTCTCGTTGTCACCCCATTTTTCTAACGTCTGTCTCGTTCTCCTTCGCTTTTTTCGAGCTTCCCTTCCCTTTCTCCTCTTCTTCTAGTTATTCTCTCTCTATCTTTTTACCTACCTCCTAAGCTTTTCAATTATTTTCTGCTTCTTCTTCATTTTACTTTTTCTTCCTCTTTCCCGTTCTTCTTCTCCTCGTTCTTTATCTTAACATCACTATTTTTTTTTCGATTCCTTTACCAATTAAAAAAACTAATTTTTCCTTATCTTCCATTTCATCATTATTTTCATTTCCAATACCCTTTCCCTTCCTCTTTTTATTGATCTCCGTCTTCCCCTCGCTCCATTTCATCTTCCGCAACCCGCAAAACTCCGCCTTTCATCCCCTTCCTTTTTTGTCTTTCTAATATTCCTTATCTTTTCTTCACCCATCCTTCCACTATCCTTCCACATTCTTTTCTCTTTTTATTGCTTTTCGTATTCTCCACCCTCCATTTCGTCTTCCGCAATCCACAAAAGGCCGCCTATCCCCTTCCTTTTTGTTTTCCAATATTCCTTATCTTTCTTCACTCATTCCGCACTCTTTTCCTCCATTTCGTACTTTCCCTATTCTCCTCTCTCTTTCTCCCTTCCTCATCCTTTTCTTACTATGCTTTACCTTCTTCCACCGAATTCTGAAATAGGGCGCTTTTTCAAACTTTTTTTGAGACAAAGCGCTTTCTAAACCGCAGTCGAGATCGGATGATATTCTCCTCAGCAATCGATATATGGTCCTGTCTATGATACCGCCCTCGAGTATCAAAGGAGGTACAATGATAAGCTGTATAGCTTTACGTAGATATGAACATACTGCAACGAATACAAGCTCAGAGAGGCTACGCTTGCTGGGTTATGTTATGCGAGTGGAAGAAGACGATAGCGCAAGATTTCAATAGACATCCGCTGACTGGAGAGGGACAGGCGGAGATAGTCCTTCGTGCTCCCAATTGGCTTCAGCCACGACGAAGAGAGAAACTCGGTCTAACTTTTACTCCTCTCAAAAATAATGTACTAAATTTGATTCAATTATGTCAAAAAGCACTGTGATAATATATAGATATATATGTGATATATTCATATATAGAATTGAAGAAATATTTGTAGATAAGTATACATATATGTATATGTGTAAAAAGGTGAGCCTTTCCACTCTCTATGACTCTCCCTCACAGAGAGCGCTAAGATTTTCAAACCGGCAATTGCACCAGTGTTGCCAGGTGATGCCAAAAAAAAGAAGCTAGATTGGCTAAAAAAAAAGGTTAAAAAAGGCTAAATTTAGAAAAAAAAGAAGCTAAAAAAAGGGCCAACAATGTTTTGGTTAATTCATTAAATTTTTTTTATATTTTAGTTTACACATTTGTAAATAAAAACTTATAAACATAACTTAAACATAACTTCCTGTTTCAAAACATATCAGGCACATTTGTCCTTGACTAGCACATGGACTTACTTTAAATGATTGCATATGTGTATATAATAAAAAAATATTATAAACTAATTATTTATATAAAATATTCCCCGTCTGAAGAAGAAGACCTTAAGTCTGGGTATAAAATTTGGCTATTTACCATAGATATGAGATCATCGGTATTTCAAAGTCATTACAACCTTTAGATAAGCTTTTAACGAGCATCTAATATTAAGCAGCGCATTAAGTATTTTAATTATTAGTTTGTTCCTTAATTTAGTTTTCAGAATTTTCATGCCACTAAAAATTCTTTCAACCTCCGCGTTACTGAGTGGTAATACTAAAAAACTAAATATGAATTCGACAAGTTCTAAAAAAGGAGGTTCGTTTAATGCATTTTTATGTTCTCGGACTTCCGACCAAAATTCCATGGTGGAGTGTACATTTTTCCAATTGTATAGTTATAAGTTTTCGCCACTGCAGCTCTATTAATGCTATTTGACTTGAAGAATAACTATACTTGTCTTTTTCAAAGTAAGGAAATACATCTGGCTTTGAAACTTTCAACGAATTTCAGCAGAAAAGGAATTAATCTTTGTAGAGAACTCATTTTATTAGTATTAGGTGTTCACAGGAACTATTGAAATTATTTTATTTTAGAAATTTTTAAAATACATTCGGAGTAAAAAGGCTAGAAAAAGTTACGAAGCTAAACCCAAATTTCGAGGCTAAAGGCAAAAAAAAAGGCTAAATCTAGCCTCGAAAAGGCAACACTGAATGGCACATTAACATACACCTTAATTATTTTATTACTCATTCTATTGAAAGCATTTTTGTTTTTATTTAAACTTGTTTGTGTTGATCTAAATGACGTCATTCATTTAGCTATACTTTCTACATATTCATAGTACAATATAAAAAAGTGAAGTTGATTTCCAAGCGAATAAGATAGAAAGAATCAGAAAAGCGAAAATATTTAATCAGAATAATTACAATAACACTATGCTACACGAAAATTAAACCGGGTCTCTCAACTTAAAATGCTTTTTTTATACTGTAATAATAGTTATAGTAGGATGTCCGTTGTTTAGAAAGTTGGTTTTTTTAAGAGACGTCTCTTTAATTCGGGAAATTTCGGATAGTTATACACCTTCTTTGAATCGCTGAAATGTTGAATAAATAACTCCAATAGTTCAGTATTGCTGGTCTTTATACTACTTTGGGAGTAATACTTCACAATTACAATTTTACTTCACTAATAAAAGAAACAAATAATAAATGTAAGGCGCGATAACCTCCGAAGAGATTTTAGGCCGAGCTTCTCTTCAAATTTGTGTCGTGCTCCTTTCTAGTTTTTCCTAAAAATTGGCGGGACGGGACCTACTTGTTTCATGCCGACTCCGAACGAGTGTGCAAGTGCTTTGATGAGTTTTCAATGAGAAGATTTTCATGGCAGAAATACACTCGGAGTGCTTGCCAAACACTACCGAGGGTCGACGCCCGCTTAGACAAATTTCTCCTAATTGAAAAAACTTGTTTCTAAAATTTTTGTGTTTTTACCGGGGCGTGAACCCCGGATCATCGGTGTGGTAGGCGGAGCACGCTACTATCACACCACGGCGGTCTCTACTTCACTAATAGCGTGTTTAAATCAAACTGATTACTGATTCCTCAGCTTGCGCTGCTTTTATACTCTCGGTTATCTCGTCGCCCCATTTCTCCTAAGGTCTAGAGGTTTCACGAACATGTCTCCTAGAACAGTTGTTGTCATGCTGGTTTATTTAGCTATATACGTATATCTGTAGTTTGTTTTTCTTCATATTCCCTTTGCTTCAAGCTGCTGGTTATGTGAATGTGTGGGCTGCTTTCTTTAATGTGTACATGTTCATAAGCGTGGCTGCTTGCTTTTTTCGTGTTGTGATTATTTACTAACAGCATAGTGGTGCTAACATTCGCTACAGTATTATAACTTTGATTGGGTTGTAAGTAATGGTATAAGGAATCGAGCTAGATATAGACTTCCATTTATGAAAAGTTGTAAGCATCGGAAAGTTTTGGTTTAGCCCTGCCCATCCGTTAACACAATAACTTTAGTAAATTTGAGATATCTGTACAAATTTAGTCGAAATTGCACGATAACCCCGCCCACTTTTCGATATCGAAAAATAGAAACAAATGCAATAATTCATTACCGAAGACCGACAAACTGATGAGACTTTATATGTGGGTCGATAAGAAAAAGGAATTTGGAAACTTTGGAACATGGCCTAGCACCGCCTATATTTAGAAGTCTACTAAGCCATAAATCCTCAGCCGGGAAGTTATAATGTTAAAATTTCGCAGCGAGGTTGTTCTTAATATGAAAATTAACAAAATCGGTTGGCGACCAAGCCCACTTCTCTAAATTTCGAAAATGGTGAAAATGCAGTATTTCATTACTAGGGCAACGCAAAATATGCAAACAAATACAGATTTTAGGCACCAATAAAAAGCCTTTAAAACCTATATTTATGCTTAAAAATATGCATTTAAGGTCCCTCCTTATAAAATGTAAAATATGCTTTTATGTTCCGAAAGTACCGGGTGGGCCAAAAGTAATCACACTATTAGAAATCGCTATAACGTTTGCAAATGGTGCCAAATGTCACTTCGGGTTTAATATTTTTGAAGTAAACAAATACAGAATTCAAATCTGGGTAAACTAGTTACCTTTTCATGAACGCGAAATATTCTGAAGGAAGCATACTTTGGGTTGCCCTGTTCATTACCAAAGATGGGTTAGATCCTGGAACTTGACATGTTGGTTCACTTTATGCCTAAAACAGAAAATTTGCAATATTTTGAAAAAGTAGGCATGACACTGCCCACATTAAGTGGAAGAAAGTTTGAATTTTAAGCCGTAAATTAAAAGTCGTTGAAGATATATTGAAACATGCTCCATAGATTGTTCTAACTATTATAAATATACATTGCGAAAAGAAATGGAATCGGTTGGCGAAAACGCCCACTTCAAAAAAAAATCGACATTAAGATTTCGAAAAGTGGGAAAAATGCATTTATTATTAGCAAAAATAAATTGAGGAAACTTGATATGTTGGTTGATTTATAAAGAAAAATAGCGTGGCATCGCCTACATTTATAAGAATAGAGTTGTAAAGTTTTTGCAAGTCGTAAATCAAATTATCATGGAGATATCATGGACACGCGACGATTCTGGACGATATCACGAAGGAGCAATTAAACGGAATAATAACCTACCTAACATCCAAAACAGACCACATCACAGGTGTTTGGACTTCCAGGTTCAAAACATACGATATCCTTCAATGGAATGGGAGGTAGGCCTAGACAACGTAGGGACATCACAATATACACCGACACATCTACAGCTAAGCCAATCATTCCGACTTCCTGACGCATGCAGTGTATTCCAAGCCGAGGTATATGCCATAGACAGAGCGGCAAAGCTGCTCCAAGATAGTGCGGTCTCCAACACCGACGTAACAATCTTTGTTGACAGCCAATCCGCCTTAAGGGCATTAGAGTCCAACATGATAAAATCGGACATCGTGCGGAGGTGTGTAGTCTCTCTGGCTTCTATAAGTAATCTCAATGTCTCCATTTGCTGGATCCCTGGGCACAGCGGCATTAAAGGGATGAGTTCGCGGATGAGATGGCTACGAAAGGTTCCGACTTAGACATAAGTGAGGCGGACAGCTCCGTCCGACCACCGCTGAGTTGTCTCCTAGGGAGAATCGACGAATATGAGAATAGGGCAAGGGACTTGCTATGGACCAATAGGGTTGACTGCGAAGTCTCAAGGACCTTATGGCCATGCTTGGATAGAAAGGGCACCAGCTTCCTTCTCAAACTGAACAAATCTGCGGTGAGGGTACTTACGGGTGTCATCACAGGTCATTGTGCTATTGCACCAATGCTCCGACGGTGGCGAATACCAACAAGCTCCCTCTGCAGAAGCTGTAAGGATGAGGAGGAAGTTGATCTACCACTTCCTCTGCCGATGCTCGGCGCTTCAAAGAAGAAGGCTCAGATTTCTGGGCTCACGCTTCTTCGACAGCCTTGCAGAGGTTGGGAAGGTGGACGTCTCGCTTCTTCTTGGGTTTATCAGGGAAAGCAAGTGGTTTGTTGAGGACCGCTAGGAAGTAATGGGGCTAAACGAATTTGCCGCCACCCTGTACTTACTGAGGGCACTCAGAATGGACAAAAATGTCTCCGAGTGGAAGTATGAGTATCACCCACACACGCCATCCTAACCTAACCTAACCTATCATGTTGAAACTTGGCACGAAGGTCATCTTTACTAGTAATACATGTTTTGTCAAAATAAACGGAATCGGTTGGCAACCATGCCCCTTTTGAAAAAATAATCTCATCGAAATTTTGAAAAATTCTATAATTCATTACCAAAGATCGATAAATCAATGAAACTTGTTGATATGGAGGTTGACTTTATGATAGAAAATAGAAACTCGGTAAAGTTTTGAAAATGGGCGTAGCACCGGCTACATTTAGAGGAAGAAAAAAAGACGTAAATCAGAAGCCATTGATGATTTGGCATGGAGGTTGTCCGAGCTTCTAATTGGTGGGTGGACACTATTAAGCAAATAAAGCAGTTGAACTTATAAATTTTCGTGGGTGTGTTGAAATAATAACCTCTGGTAAAATCTTTTCTTTTAATTAAAAAAAAGGGCGTGGCACCGCCTTCTTCTGACAAAATCAATTTTTCAGATTTTATTGACCATAAATTAAAAATGGTTCGTGTTATCTCAGAAGTCTGGAAAAAATGACGAAATCGGTAGGGGCAACACACCACTTTTATATAAAAGAGATTTAAAAGAAACGTAGACGAATATCATAGGCTATATTTTTGCGAAAAATTAGAGGATATTGATGAAATTTGTGAGTGATTGCACCTATTAGATGGGGCGAAAGCATTTCCACACAACATGTTCTGTATGGTTAGGCTCTTGTTTGTGAAATTGTGAAACTTTAGTTTCTAGATGGCACACGTATCTTTGCACCGTAAGGCCCGGTTTTTCAGTGCGAGTTTAAGCTCCAGTTAAAGTTGACTAGAATTCACCTATTCTGGAATAGTCAAAATTGGGATAGGCCTCTCTAAGCCATTCGAAACTGAACGAAGTTCAAGACAGGGTGACCCCCTATCGCACGATTTCTTTAATTTGATGCTGGAAAAAGTAGAAAGTTTTCCTGTAAGGAGCAATATTTTATAGGAGCTTGTAACTACTAGCGACATTGACATCATCTGTCTAAACAACAGCGCAAACTGGAAAATGAAGCGAAATATATGGGTTTGATGGTGAATGAGGACGAAGTACTTGCTGTCATTTAGCAAAAATTCAGCGCATTGGCAGCCATAATTTCGCTAATTTGGGAACCAGAATTAGCACAACCAACAACGGCAGTCTAGAAATCCACCGAAGAATCACGCTTGCCAACAATGCTATTCGACAGCTATTCGAATGAAAGATGCAGTTCCGGCCAAAAAGGTATTCTTATCGAAACCCGTCTTTAGAAGCAGAGAAAAAGGGTGCCCTGGGGTGGGACGCAACAAATTAAATGGGGTTACGGTTTAAATCAAAATCCCCACCATAGAACAGTACTCGTTGCGCTAGACCTATCAAAAGCTTTTGATACGGTCAACCATGGCACGTTGCTGTAAGACTTGGAAGGGTTTACCCTTCCCCCATGTCTTAAAGGTGGACCGCAAATTATCTGGTGGGCGGCAGGCATCGGTGCAATTTAAAAACAAAACATTAAAACCAAGAAGAATTAAACAAGGGATGCCACAGGTTGGTGTCCTATCCTCACTTTTGTTTAATTCTACATATCAAAGCTACCTTCGCCACCAGAAGGAGTTACTATCGTTTCCTACGCCGGTGACTGCACAATAATGGCTACAGGCCCAGGCCCACAGATCGATGAGCTTTGCAACAGAATAAACGGCTACCTCCCTGATATCTCCAGTTTTTTCGCCTCGCGAAACCTGGCATTATCACCGACTAAATCCTCCGCGACCTTATTTACAATATGGACGCCCCAAATGTCGACTGCCGACTGTCCCACACTCCAAATCATGGGTGTGACGTTTGATCAGGATCTACATTTTGGTGAGGATGCAGCCGAAATGTACCGAAAACCAGAGCCGTGATAAAATCCTCAAATCTCTTGCTGCAGTACTTGGGGGAAAAGACAAAGAAACGCTCATTACCACTTACAAATAATTCGACAGCCGATTGCATGCTACTCGTCCCCTATATGGTCGCCAAGCTTAAGAACTACACACTGGAAGAAGCTACAGGCCTGCCAAAATACTGCTCTCAGAACCGCGAAGGCTGTCTTCTTATGTCCCCAGAACACCATCTACATAATGAGGCGAGAATACTCCCCAACAGGGAGAGAATGAGATGCTAACCAAACAGTTCCTGTTGAATACCAGAAACCTGGGCATCCCAATAGACATCTGATTGATGAGCCAACACCGCCCAGGGCTTATGGAGTCATCTCCGTAAGCATTATGAGGAAGTACGGCGCCTGAGAACTCAGCCGTATGAAGCAAAAAACACAAGCAGGTCCGCAGCGAAATCCACAAACAGGCGTCGGACCTTTATGCCAGGAATTGCCCGGTGAACCCAGTTCTCAAAGAACAATACCCAAAACTTGCGGAAAAGGAACGCACACTCGCCAGGGAAACGCGAGTCACTCTATCTCAACTTCGATCTGGATACTGTAACAGGTTATACTCTTACCTATCTAGAATCAACCCCGACATACAAAATGTATGCCCTGCTTGTAATGTGGGGCACATGACACCAACGATCTCTTCAATTGTAATGTGGAACCAACGCCTCTAACAACCTTCACATTATGGTCCACCCCTGTTTAAACAGCAAGTTTCCATGGACTCCCGTTATAGGATATTGATGACAATTTGTGACCGGTCGCACCTATTGGATGGGGTCGAAGCACTGCTGCAACAAACAACAACAACAGGGTTCCCTTGGTGTTTCCAATTGGAGCCAGTTAGTCCAACGAAGAAGTAGCTGGCGCGCATTGTTCGACGGCCATAACCGTAGTTGTTGTTGTTGTAGCGATAAGGACACTGCACAAAACCTTTAAGAGTGTTATCGATGTTGATGGTCCTTTGCCGGATGCAGATCCGGTACTTTCCGGTAACAGGCACCATTGACGGTACTAACCTATCACTATCTCGGGAACGATTTAGTATGACCACATGAAAAATCTCAAGGCCCTCCCATCCCCTAGATCCATGAGGAACTTGGATTCGCTAGAAAATCAGATGTTAAAGAAACAGGATTCGCCACGGGGAGGTTAGGTTGACAATTGGGTTGAAGAAGCTATATATTGCGCTGGCAACCCTTGAAAGGGTTGTGCTACATAACAGTTAAGTGCCAACTAAGTACGTAAGTTAGAATACGGTGGTATCATTCCCACATTTTGTAAAACATGCTGGAGATTAATATATACTTCGAAAACTGAAAACATTATCCACAGAATGTAAGGCGCAACCAAATATACATATTATTACAATTATAAACAGGTTAATAACGTGCTTATGCTACATATAAAATACGTTCATACATTCAAGTATACACGTAAATACTTTCCTAATTTACAATAACAAAAAAAATTGTAATCGTCAGTATATTTTAAGAGTGAATCATATACACATATTTGAACAAATATTTCCAGCAGAATCGGATATAACATGGAAGGTTTAACTTTGAGAGGAAGCAATTATTCTATCATTCTTCACACAATAAAACTCCGAGAAAAATGATGCATATACTCGTATTTATATATGTATGTACATGCACAGAGAAACCTCTCCGAACGGACGCCTCTGTTAGGTGTAACTTCCCTTGGCCGGACAGTGCACCAAGTTTTGTATACAATTTTTAGAACATATTGCCATCCTTAGGCGGACATGGAGGAACACAGACATTTATTTGCTTTCAAATTGGATAAAAACGTATACTCAGTGGACTCTTATCGGCGGACACTCACACCTGTCTTCATGAAAAATCAATCAAAATCCTCTCTTGGACCTCTTCTGGCCGGTCCTCAACTAAACTATTGAGTTAGTTAGAGGCTTGATCCAAGACCATCTCTGTAAACCCTCCTCCAGAGCCATGACGTGTTATGAAATAACTACGTTCTCTTGAAAAATACTACAAGTTACCTAGGGCTCGATCTAGAAGTTTCTAGAATTGAAAATTTGATATAAGCTTATATTTGACACCTTGCAGCCTTACGGTTGATTTCACTTTTCTATTTGGTTGATCATGTGCATATGTCTTCTTTCCCAGTTCATCCATGTTTTCGTTACCATCTATGCCAATATGACCGGGCCCTACTATGATTGTAAAACTTTCATTGCTCCATTTCTTTCAAGTGCTTTTTTGCACTCTAATACACTTCTACTTGTTGTGCTGTGCGGAATTATCGCTCACTGGAAGAAACTACAGGTCTGTCAACCCCCCAGCGGGTTAGGGGGCTTAGAATATACCCGCGGCAGGTATGCCTATCGTAAGAGGAGGTTAAAATACCAAATTGGTGCAAGGGGTTGTCTCCCCAAAGCCTTCGGGGATTTCCTTATCGCACAGTCCTGTCAAAACACTTCTCTCAGAATTGCTACGGGCTGCCTTCTTTTGTCGTCAGAACACCACCTACACAGTGAGGCGAGAGTACTCCCCTAGAGGGAAAGAAATGAAAACAGTTTCTGCTGAATACCCGGAAACCGGGCATCCCACAAACATCTATTGAAGAGGCCCGCCTCCCAGGGGCTTAAAAAGTCATCTCCGCAAGCATTATGAGGAAATACAGTGCTAGAGAACTCAGCCTTATGTAGAAGAAAAACACAAACAGGCCCTCAATGAGTGATATTCACAAAAGGCGTCGGGTCTCTATGCCAAAAATTTCCCGGTTAAACTCTTACCTATCCAGAGTCACCCCCAAATACATAATGTATGCCCTGCATGACACCAACCATATTTTTAATTGCAATGTGGATCCAACACCTCCAACCCCCTCACTATGGTCCACGCCTGTTGAAACTGCATGTTTCCTAGGACTCCCATTAGAGGATATTAATGACAATTTGTGAGTGGTCGCACCTGTTGGATGGGGCGAAGCCTGCCACAACAGATTATCGCACCAATGACCACCTGGTTGTTAATACAAAAGTTTACGCGACTGCAATTTGCGCAGATTTTTTCAGTATCTCTGAGAGTTTGTACGTTTTTGTTACCGTATCGACACAGTATACCACACATCACGTCGGTTTCCATAGTTAGGTTCCATTTTCGTATCATTCAGCATTTCTGCGCTGAGGGTAATACATCGACTAAAGACATCGCTCTTGGGCGGACAAAAGTTGACAAACGGTGAGTGTCCGCCCAAGGGAGGTTTCACTGTATTTATATACATGTATATATGGATTTCATGACAACTACGGCGTTTGCTTTTACGTCGTTTTAATTTGAGCTTTATACAATGTATTTCATCTCAACTACGGTGTTGAACTATAAGCACGAGCCCTGTTTATTGAAATTCTTTAGTGTAACTCATACTTTAACGTCACAATCTTATCATTAATCATGATCATAAATATATTACACATCTCAACAAACATTACTTATTCACAGCACTTACCTTTTTGAATTTCAACATCATATATTACTTAGGAAGGCAAATCATGTTTTGTTCTTAAGAATATTTGTAAGCCTAAATAGTACTTATAATCTATGTTTATTAAGGGTAGATCACGCACGCCATTTTGTTTTATCTGAAATTGGAAAAAGTTTCAAATTCTAATACTTAATTCCAACTTAAGGTTACTTACCACAAAAGGAATCGCTATGTGTGGAACAATATTCGACTTTTCTACCAGTGCAACATAACATTTGTGCTCATTAGATTACTAAGAATGATTCGTTGATTGATTTTATGGGCGTGACTATCGCCTAGTGCTGGACAAATTTTCCATTCATTACCATTAATACGCGTAGTCAGCTCATTTGTAATAACGACCTGTTGAAAAGTTTAAGAGAAAAAATTGAATTGAATTGAAAAAAAAGAGATTATCTTTAATCTTTGCCCTCAGCCTAAATACTCTGAAGCTCACTCGACAGGCCAAGCGCAGTACATGGGTAAAACGGGTGAGTTATGTATATATATATATATATATAAAAGCAGCAAGATATTTTTACATATAATGGAAAAAGGTAATGCACTGCGACCTATAGATCAATTGTGACCTCTTCTCTTCACAGTACCTCGTCTAAGCCGAGACCCTCAGAAAATCGAGTAGGACACTCTGTTTCAAGGAGTGTATGTGTTAACCCTTTCGACCCGACATTCGCACAGCAATGATGGAATCCAAATTTTCATTGGAGTTGGTTATTTAGGAGATATGTATTATACCAAAGAAAATCTGATGTACAATGGGAGGGTGCCTTAGGGGGTGGTGGTGGATGTTATGTGGTACAACTATGTACCAACCATCCGATAAAACACCTTCTTTAAATTAATAATAACTTAAACAGAAATGTAGATATAACATATTTTATTGAATATATATTTTATTGAAGAATATTTGGTGAAAAATATTGTTATACATACAATTCACGTATGAAATGGGGCAAAACACATTTTACAAAGCGGCACTTGACACTCCTGACATATTGTCTCAGGGCGAGTCTGAATTTTTTGAGAACTGCAGTTGGTTGTTGTTGTTGTTGTAGCGATTAGGTTACTCCCCGAAGGCTTTGGGGAGTGTTATCGATGTGATGGTCCTTTGTCGGATACAGATCCGATACGCTCCGGTAACACAGCACCATTAAGGTGCTGGCCCGACCATCTCGGGAACGATTTATATGGCCACATTGAACCTTCAGGCCATCCCTCCCTCCCCACCCCCAAGTTCCATGAGGAGCTTGGGGTCGCCAGAGCCTCGTCTGTTAGTGAAACGGGATTCGCCGCTCGAAGGTGAGGTCGACAATTGGGTTGGAGAAGCAATATATTGCGCTACACAACCCCTTGAATCCCCAGTTGGTACAACGCCGTCGTGTAGGACCCTCAACAGGAAGATGCATTGCCTTACGTGAGGAGGTTTGTGGCAGTCGTCCAGGCTTTAGTGATCGGCGAACGGAAGTGGTTTCTGAGCCTTCGTTGATCAATTCCTCAGCTAAGGTAACCAAAAATGTTTCAAATGGCTCTTGTTCCGGTTGATATCATTACAAATAACCCATTATTTACGGCTGCCATCATTAGCCGTGTTTTTTTATACACGCGTATACGTTTACGTTTGCGCGTGAAAAAAAAACGCATATCCTCGCTTAGATAATGCTTAGGAGACCCATCTACCGGCAGTGGCTAAATAACTAGCTGCAGCCACAGGGTGTACCGAAAAGCGGAGACACAACCCTCTGATGGCCATAGGGTATAACATATAGCTAAATACGTTGCGATGAATTGTGGACACACATAGAATACATAGAATTAGTGTAGAGGGTGAAACAAAAACACATATTTCAGTTACATCTGAGTATAATGCGTATTGAAATTTAGTAGTACACATTTTATGCGCAGCAATTTCAGAGGTGTATTTAAAGTTTGACGCTTAGCAGCCCATATAAAGTTTAAGCGTATAGATGTTTACGTGTAAAAAAAAACACGGCTATTATCAATCGATAATACCATCTTCCACCACTTATCCGATTTCCTAACGTATTCATAAAGCCCAGACATTTGATCAGCCAAATCGATCCCTCCCATGATCTCCCCATAAAATTTTATTTGATTTGGACATGGTACTTGAATTGTTTCGCCTGTTTTCAAGGTTTTTGTCACAGTTGATATCGTAGCTACGTGACAATTGCTCAGCACCAATACTTTTTTAGTGTCTTGCCATTTTGCGCACAACAGTCCAGTTGATGTGCATTTGAACTCGGTTTCACCTCTCTTCAGTTTTTTTCCAGAGAACTTAGGCATATCTGTTCTGGTATGTTATCTGATATTGTGGAATTGTGAGGTTCATAAACATATTTTTTCGGTACGAAATTCTCATCAGGATTATTCCATATAATATTAGTGTTTGATGCGACGGGTTATGAAGCAATTTTATCTCTTGATTCTTCGTTATCACCACTAGAGCTCGATACACCAATTGGTGCGACTTCTCCCCCAGCAGCCTCATTTTGCTCGTTTGCGGACTCTTCGTTACCACTGGAACTAGTGCAATCACTTGGTATGAAATTGTCGGACCTCCCTCTTGAAAAGTCTTCATAGTCAGTAGCACTATCAGTTTCATCTTCTAGAATTTTTCGGATATCTTCAGGGCCCATTTTCTGGGGGAATAATAAACTTTAGTACTTACAGCACGATTGGTACCCATATGTACCACCATAACGGACGACTGGTACATGTAGGTATCATATGTTAAAATAAGCGTAAAATAATATGTTTTTAATAAATACTTACGTTTGAAATTGTGAACACCTTAAAAACTTGTACCCTTATTTGTTTTAAATATTTTTGGCGCTTTTAAACACTTAACATCATAGAAAACCTTGAAAAAACTAACTTCGCACTTAAATTTTACCGCTCTTCAAGCAACAGAAAACGATCTAGTGAAAACAAATAAAATCCAATTGTAACGGGACTTGTTAGTATGTATTTAGAAAAGAATATATATGGGCAGGGCAATAGCACCACTCAAAGGAATTTAATTGAAACATTTTAGAGACGTTTGAAGTTCAGGTGGTACACATACGTACCGTCCGTGTCGAAAGGGTTAAATGGGTCGTATATTTTTAATCTTCTTCTCGCAATGATATCGCAGTCAAAATAATGTGCTGTGCACCGCGTTATCTACTCTTGCAGATGAAGAAAGCAAACTACCAAGTCACCCTGTCCCAACTTCGTTCAGCACACCCAAATTCCAACATTCGCTAACGCTTCAAACTTGATCGCTAAAAATATCTAAAACAGTAACAACTACACAGAAAAGTATGCAACATTTAGTTGCTTAACTATAATACTTTTACATGGGACTTAAGCCCCCAGTACTGATACTTAGCATAGACTTGACTTGACTTGGCGTAAACTTGGCAACTTAGCCACGATTATACTCCACTTGGCGCATAAAATCTGGCATCATAATCAGCGTTGAAATTTATTTTTAAATAAATGTAATTTGTATGACAAAATGTCAAAATGAAATGGAAACAAACAAATAGCATCTCAAAATGTAAACGTCACTTAGAACTTACATAGAAAATCAAAATTCAACAGACTTCTAAGTCAAGTTAAGTTTTGACTAATCAGTAACATGCAACGTTCATTTAACAGAACTGTAAGTGACAGTTCGCAAGCCAAGTCAAGTCTATGTTAAGTATCAGTAATGGAGCCTTTAGGCCCGGTTTTGCAGTACAACTTTAACTCAGTTTGTCAGTTAAACTACGCTTTAACTATTCTGCAGTTTTTCGGTCTACTTTAACTGAAGTTTAAGCTGCGCTTAAGCGGCCAATCTGGCAGGGTTAAGCTCTAGTTAACCTATAAGTTCTTTGCGTTCGTTCGAAATGGCGTTATTGGGTATATAATAAGCATTTGGGCTTGAGTACCATTAAAGCTCATGTTCATAACTAGGCATACTTCCAAAATCTCAAGAGTTGTTTCGAAACAGTGGCTCAACTCGAGAATCATAGCGTACTCAGCAAAGGAGGAAATTTTTTATAAAGCCAAAAATGCTATTCCTTAACTTGAAAAAATTTCATTAACAATTTGAGGTTGTCTAAACTGGACTCAAACGTAAGATTCCATACTACAGTATTTTCACGAAAATAAAATAAAATATATATAATTTAAAAAATAAATAAATGTGAGGCGCGATAACCTCCGAAGAGATTTTAGGCCGAGCTTCTCTTCCAATTTGCGTGTGCTCCTTTAAATTTTTCCTACAAATTGGCGGGACGGGTCCTACTTGTTTTATGCCGAATCTGTACGGCATCTGCAAGGAAGATGAGTTTTCACTTAAGGCACACTCATGGCACACATACACTCGAATTTTACAAAATTTCTCAAACGTTGGATAGTGATTGGAGAATGAAGTTGGATATCAACTAGAGAACAATCTGGTTTAAGAATAATTAAATAATGATGTTGGGTATCACCTCCGGAACTAGATATATTTTTCGCCGGAAAATTTTTTTTCACGTTTGTTGGGTAAACAAAATCTAGCTGTTGCCCTATCTACAAATTATGTAGATAATAAAAAACCCAATGTTGCCGCAGAAAAAAGCATACTCCAAAGGCGCCCTTAAACTGTGACTGAAAAACTGCTCAGTAGTTTTACTTACTTACTTAATTGCGCTTAACCGTCTAAACGGTTATGGCCGTCCAACAAGGCGCGCCAGTCGCTCCTTCGCTCCGCCAACCGGCGCCAATTGGTCACACCAAGGGAGTTTAAATCGTTTTCCACCTGGTCCTTCCAACGGAGTGGGGGCCGCCCTCTACCTCTGCTTCCATAGGCGGGTTCCGATAGAAACACTTTCTTGGCCGGAGCATCATCTTTCATTCGCATAACATGGCCTAGCCAGCGCAGCCGCTGCGTTTTAATTCGCTGGACTATGTTGATGTCTGCGTATAGCTCGTACAGCTCATCATTAAATCTTCTTCGGTACTCGCCATCGCCAACGCGTAGAGGTCCATAAATCTTTCGAAGAACTTTTCTCTCAAACACTCCCAAAGCCGCTTCATCTGCTGTTGTCATGGTCCATGCTTCTGCCCCATATAGCAGGACGGGTACGATAAGTGACTTGTAGAGTATGATTTTCGTTCGCCGAGAGAGGACTTTACTTTTCAATTGCCTACCTAGTCCAAAGTAGCATTATTGGCAAGATTGATTCTTCGCTGGATTTCAGTGCTGATGGTGTTGCTAGTGTTGATGCTGGTTCCCAAATAAACGAAGTCTTTTACTATTTCGAAATTATGACTGCCAACAGTAGCGTGGTTGCCAAGGCGCATATGCGCTGACTCTTTGCTCGATGACAGCAGGTACTTCGTTTTGTCCTCATTCACCATCAAACCCATCTTTACCGCTTCTTTTTCCAGCTTGGAGTAAGCAGAACTAACAGCGCGGGTGTTTAGGCCGATGATATCAATGTCATCAGCATATGCCAGTAATTGCACGCTTTATAGTATATTGTTCCAGTGCGGTTAAGTTCTGCGGCTAGTATAATTTTCTCCAGCATCAAATTAAAGAAATCGCACGATAGGGGTCACCCTGTCTGAAACCTCGTTTAGTTTCGAACGGCTCGGAGAGGTCCTTCCCAATTCTGACTGAGCTGATGGTGTTGCTCAACGTCATTTTGCACAGCCGTATAAGTTTTGCGGGGAAACCAAATTCAGACATAGCGGCTTATAGGCAGCTCCTTTTCGTGCTGTCGAAGGCGGCTTTAAAGTCGACGAAGAGGTGATGTGTGTCGATTCTCTTTTCACGGGTTTTTTCCAAGATTTGGCGCATTGTGAAAATCTGGTCGATGGTAGATTTACGAGGTCTGAAGCCGCACTGATAAGGTCCAATCAGCCGGTTCACGGTGGGCTTCAATCTTTCGCACAATACACTTGAAAGGACCTTATATGCGATATTAAGAAGGCTGATTCCACGATAGTTGGTGCATTTTGCAGTATCCTTCTTGTGGACTGGGCAAAGAACACTTAGATTCCAACCGTCGGGCATGCTCAGTAGTTTTACTGGAGATTAAATTTGACTAGAGTTTAAGCAAACTTAGTTTAAGTTTAGCTTAACCAACTACTAAAAAAATCGGGCCTTAGGCGTTCATGCCTTATGACTATATAGTACTAAATGATGCATACTTTCCTGCGCACTTGATATTGCTTTAGATATTTTTAGTGATGGACTTTTAGCGTTGTTGTTCCGGTTACAAACATAAAAGTATAACCCAACCATCTCGCGAACGATTAAATATAACCACATTTAACCTTCTAGGCCATCACGCCCTCGAAGCCTAGTTCGTTGACGAACTCTGGGTCGCCAGAGCCTCGTTTGCTTAATAAACAGGTTTCGCCACGGGTGGGTAAAGTTGATAATTGGGTTGCGGAAGCTATAAATTGCGCCGGCAAGGCCTTAAACGGATTGCGCTACACAAACCTCTGTTGTGTTTCTAGCAGTGCTTCGTCCCATCCAGTGGGTGCGATCACTCAAAACAGGAAATCCATATTTGCCTTTTTGCATACAATGTCATTACAATGCTTTTAAAAGGCAACAACCCCACCCTCTTCTTTAATTGGAATAAGGACTCGTTGACACGCCATCAGAGAACAGAAAAAATCGAACACAACGTTTGATTACATTCTGCAACATGATCGTGTTCAATGATCCAACTTGCTTAAACGAACATAATCGACATTGATTTAAAATCAACCAACTTATTGCATGCGTGGATATAATCAATTCAGGCGTTTGCTCGTTTGCCTCAACAGCGATTACATTCATCGGAATGAAAAGGCAAATATGAAAACTCCATGCGTCTGAATATTTGCATGTTTCTTCTGCCCCCACGTCACGGCGACTAGCTACATATAAACATTGCTTACGATTCTGTTTGTTTGCCGAACTAAACGATACTAATTCTCGTGCTTTGATTTTATTCTCCGCTTGCCTTCGTTTGATCAATACAATCGTACGCAAAACCTGTTCGGTCATTCGATCGCAATCATGCTAAAGCTGGAGACATTGGTGCTTTATCGGTAACCGTATCGGTAACCTTTTAACAGCTGATTCGACCAACCTTATGAGAATCAATGCAATCGATTATTGGTGCCGCTAAGGTCGTAACCGTATCGTAGCCAACCAATTGGGTTTTGGTTTACCGTCGTAACGATAAACAGCTGATTACGTTAGGGATACGGATACAGCGATACGACATACGGCACCAATGACTCCGGCTTTATGGAGTCTAGTAAAGACAGATGCTGAGTTTATTCAATTATGACGCGAATCATTTCAGAGTTAAATCCAAATGGCGTGCAGAGAACTGCAAAAATCACAATTTTCTTGATTTAATCAAACACTAAAACCTGCATTCACATTCAATCATGCGAATAAACTCATAATTGAATAAACTCAGCATCTGTCTTTACTAGACTCCATTAGCATGATTGCGATCGAATGACAGAACAGGTTTTGTGTACGATTGTATTGATCAAACGAAGGCAAG
Source organism: Eurosta solidaginis (assembly GCA_029619165.1). Classification (NCBI taxonomy): domain Eukaryota; kingdom Metazoa; phylum Arthropoda; class Insecta; order Diptera; family Tephritidae; genus Eurosta; species Eurosta solidaginis. Next base: position 16,345 of record JARSSU010018175.1, on the reverse strand, counting down.
CGGAGAATAAAATCAAAGCACGAGAATTAGTATCGTTTAGTTCGGCAAAGAAACAGAATCGTAAGCAATGTTTATATGTACCTTGTCGCCGTGACGTGAGCAGAAGAATCATGCAAATATTCAGAATCATGGAGTTTTCATATTTGCCTTTTCATTCCGATGAATGTAATCGCTGTTGAGGCAAACGAGAAAACGCCTGAATTGATTATATTCACGCATGCAATAAGTTGGTTGATTTTAAATCAATGTCGATTATGATCGTTTAAGCAAGTTGGATCATTGAACACGATCATGTTGTCGAATGTAATCAAACGTTGTTGTGTTCGATTTTTGCTGTTCTCTGATGGCGTGTCAACGAGTCCTTATTCCAATTAAAGAAGAGGTTGGGGTTGTTGTTAAGTTTACATACAGTTATTAATACAAAATTTATATACTGTTAATTTGGATCGATGCAATATTGAAAAATTAGTTTATTTTTAAAAAGCCGACAGAAAAATATATAAAAATAAAATTTCGGGAATATCAGGAACCGAATTTCAGCAAAAAATAAACTTCAAAATTTGGAACTGTTGGTTGTAGTGGGAAGATAAACGTATAGATGTGGCGTACTATTACTCACCACTACTTGATACTCCATTGCTAACTGTTGCAACTCAGTTAATAAAGTATAAATTAAACCTGTACGTTCCGCCACCTCTTCAATGAAGCGTAATGGAAACGAAAACGAGTCTACAATAATAAGTTTAATCTGTAAGTAAATATTAAATTGAGCACATATTTTTATGTTGTTAACTGTCAAGGCAATTACCGTTATACCCTCATTCAGCATATTTCGTAGTTGTGCAACCGCAGCTTGTAAAGTTTGACAATTCTTGCAATAAATGTATGTAACACCACTCAATATAGTGTTAACTGTGAAGGGGGTCTGGGTGAGAGTGTCATAGGTACCTTTATGCATTGCACGATGAAATCGCTTTTCCGTGCAAACGGCCATTTCTGTAAAGGATAATAAGTTATAACTAAATATAAAAAGTTGCTAAAGTAAAATCTATTTACCCCGCAAACGCGTTGCGCTGAAATCTTGGTTGGTATCCAGATAAATAGCTTTACCTTGTAATCCACCAACTGATTTAGGAAATTGCACATTTATACAAAGCTGCAAGCTAAATTGAACGTTAATTAACATAGAAATTAACTTACATTTTAATTAATGAAAAAATTAGTTACCACATTTGGGTTTTGCCACATCCAGGGCCACCACAAAATTCTGTTATTATTCCCGCTGCAATCCCACTACCCATCTTATCATCCAACTCTTTGCAGAGCGTCAAAATGTGAGGCATTTCCTTTTCTTTCCTCCAAATATCAAAACACGTTGTTTTAAACATAGCTTTTGCTATTAAATGTAGGTTTTATTCAAATTGTTGAAATGCCTAGAGAAAAGTTTTTTTTTGCTTCATACCAGCTGATAGGCACAGACAGTGTTGGTTAGCATCAGGTTTGGTTCCTGACACGGTTGCTACACCACGTTTTCATTTAGGACGAAAATTCATCGAAAAAAAGGACTAAATTTCAGAAAATAGGACCAAATTTTTGTTTTTCTTTTGATTGTGATACAAGCAGTTCACAAAAGTGTCATAGTCGGATCAGGATGTTTCCATGGTTTCCTATAAAAATTTGAATAAACTTAGCGATTACTAGACTTAATTCAAACTGGACACACAAAAACAATAGTTTTAGGTATTATATTTTCAAATTTCTAGGATAAGTCTAACTATAAGTTTTGAATGTAGTTTTGCTGACAAAGCCCTCAGTTCCGGCATTATGTTGTTAATTGGAAAGAAATAAAATGTATAGCGTAGTTAGGTTTTAGAAAGAAAAGGCTTAAACACTTACGCTTTGGTGTAGCAGAACTATAAGCAAACTCAGTAAATCATAAGTGATGCTTACTTTTTCCCCTGAACGTTGAAATTTTATACCAAAGCCTAGATTTGGTAAGTGTGATTTTTGAAAAACTCACATTTACTGTATCTAGCCCCAGGCTTCTGATTAAAAATCAAACGTCTTAAAAGTTTCAACTGTGCAATAACGGAACCTGATTACATTTAAGTAGGTACTAGAAATTAGGTAACAGCGTTGTTATTGAAGTTTATGGGATTCTACCTACATGAATAAAATACAAAACATTTCTTTCAAAATCAAATATTTTTTTATTTGCTTCAAAATCTGTATATAAAGTAAATTTGTTCAATCGCGATTCGTTATTCATTTGTAAAGTTACCGCTTCCAAGAACTATTCCTGCCTTACAGTTAAATATTTCTTATGTCAAGCTACTTAGTTCTCCAGCATTCGGCGTGCCTTAACCCCACAATACTCCTAGAACACCACAATACTCCCGCAATTTTTACATAGGATTTATTTGTAAAAAATTTTGAGAGTGCGACCAAACATAAAACCAATTAGTTCCTTTATTTTACTTAGTTTTCAAATCAAATTTTAACTCGACGGCCATCATAATAGCTCCATCAGTGGAAAGCCTTGCCAAATTTCTTAGAGGCACAGGTGCATTTGAAAAAAAATTTCTAAGCTCAACTAGTGAAAAAAATCTATCACGAAAAGTGTTTGATAAAAGATCGAAATATCTGGATACTAAAACAGGAATGTTTTCTGATAAGTCCCTGTAATGTGTTTGCCCTTAGATCCATCACTTTTCTAATTAATGCGTCGCCTAAAATATCTCCTATGGAACGTCATTGGTCTGCTACACTTTATTGAATGAGCAATTTTTGTTGTAAGATTTCCATATACATAAGTAAATTAAAAATTATATGTGGGTTAATGAAAAGGAAGAAAAGTACCAAAATCATTGCCACTGCCTAATACTAGGTACAAACACACACCAAATTTGCAATTTATACCATTTGAGCAATTTATTACGCAATTTATCATATAATAAATTGTAATAACAAATTGCTAATTAAAAAAATTGCGTAATAAATTGTTTCAAACTGCAAATGCAACCTTGTAAAGTCTGTTTATTGAATACATTTAAACGTCAGTTACGCATGGCTCAAGTTTATGGTTGGCTCATCTCATCAGCTGATTTATTTTCTTCATTTCAGTGGAGTAGGGATTGTCAAAAGAAGATGACAAACTCAGAATGAAACCAAAACATTGAACACATTTTCTTACAACACACAAAAATTTCAAAGTTTTATGTTTTCATTCCATTCCATTCGCCTAATACCAACACGCACATTTTGACAGTCTGAACAAAGGTATATTGTTGCTGTAGAGATGAGCCACCCAACTGCCAAATTACTATTGTGTAAGCTAAACTGAGGGGTGAAGCCGTGTGTAGAAGTCCACGAAAGTGGGGAAAGCTTCTGACCGCCATTCACCTGGGAATGGCCAGAGCGATTCTTTTGCATGCGGTTCAAGCAGCTCACTACTGCCGGTCGCTTGCGGCCAAGTATCCTCTGAGCTAATGTGAGAAGGCGACAACCTGGCTAAGCCACTCTGACATAATCTGTTTAAGGGCTAGCCGGGGGAGAACTCATCGGCAGCGTCTGTACATCTCTAGGTGCGGCTGCAAGCGGGCATCTGACTTGGAGCAAGCGGCTCGCTATATAAACGTGCAAGTAATATTTACACCCCCGCTGAGCGGGTTGTGCGCTGGGCTTGGGACCCGCCACGTAAAACCAAACTCCAATGAAATATAGCAAAAAGCCTCGTATAAATACACTCTCTATTGATGACGACCATGGCAAACGTTTGAAGGACAATGAATTGAGGGCATGCACCTGGAACGTCCGCTCCCTGAATGGGATTGGTGCAGATGCCCGGCTGGTTGATGTCCCCGTCAAAGCAAAATCTGACATCACCGCCATCCAAGAAATGCGTTGGACGAAGCAAGGAAGACAGAAGATCAAAAATTGTGACATCTATTGGAGTGGCCACACGAATAAGTGCAGTTTCGGCGTCGGATTCGTGGTGGGAGAGAGACTTTGTCGCCAAGTGCTGGCGTTCACGCCTGTGGACGAGCGTGTCGCCGCTATCCGAATAAAATTGTTTAATATATCATTCATCTGCGCCCATGCGCCGACAGAGGAGAAAGACGATGAGGTGAAAGACCTTTTTATGAACTATTAGAACGCACATACGAGCGCTGCCCCCGTCATGATATAAAAGTCGTGCTTGGCGACTTTAACGCCAGGGTGGGCAAAGAAGGTGTTTTTGGCCCTACAGTCGGAAAGTTCAGCCTACACAATGAAACTTCTCCTAACGGACTGAGGCTGATTGACTTTGCCGGTGCTCGAAACATGGTCATATCCAGCACGAAGTTCATGCATAAAAAGATACATCAAGCTTCATGGCTGTCTCCTGATCGAAATACTCGCAATCAGATCGATCACGTTTTGATAGACGGACGGCATGCCTCCAGTATTTTAGATATGCGCACGATCCGAGAACCTAACATCGACTCGGACCATTATCTCGTTGCAGCCAAAATACGCACCCGCCTCAACGCGGCTAAAACCAAGGAACGAAAAACACAAGGAAAGCTAGACGTTGAAAAGCTTCAATCACAACAGACTGCCAATGATTTCGCAACTCGACTCTCACACCTGCTCTCTGAGAGCAAAACTCATCCTGAAGGAATACAGGAGCAGTGGGAGCATATCTCCAAAGCACTTCGTACTGCCGCCGAGGAAAAAATTGGTTACTGGCGGTCACGAAAAAACAACTGGTACGATGAAGAATGCCGCGTTGCAACCGAAAGAAAAGACGCTGCCTACAGGGCGAGCGCGACAAGAGGAGTGTGTGAACGCTATCGTGAGTTGAAAAAGGAAGCTAGAAGCCTTTTCAGGAAGAAAAAAGCAGAAGCAAAAAGGCGTGAGTGCGAGGAGCTTGAGCTGCTTGCTAGCCACCAGGAATAATGCCCGAAAATTCTACCAAAAAATACGGCGACAGAGGGAAGGTTTCAAGACCGGGGCAAACCCCTGTAGGAATGAAAACGGCGACCTTGTAACTGATGTCTAGAGAGTGCTTAGATTATGGAGGGAATACTTCTCTGCTCTCCTAAATAGAGGCAGCAATTCACCGCGCAGAGATGAAGAACCCGATCCCGCAATCGATGATGATGGAATATATGTCCCCCGCCTGATTATGACGAATTTAGAACAGCAATAACCAGATTGAAGAACAACAAGGTTCTTAATATCGCATATAAGGTCCTTTCAAGTGTATTGTGCGAAAGATTGAAGTCCACCGTGAACCGGCTGATTGGACCTTATCAGTGCGGCTTCAGACCTGGTAAATCTACCATCGACCAGATTTTCACAATGCGCCAAATCATGGAAAAAAACCCGTGAAAAGAGAATCGACACACATCACCTCTTCGTCGACTTTAAAGCCGCCTTCGACAGCACGAAAAGGAGCTGCCTATATGCCGCTATGTCTGAATTTGGTTTCCCCCCAAAACTTATACGGCTGTGCAAAATGACGTTGAGCAACACCATCAGCTCAGTCAGAATTGGGAAGGACCTCTCCGAGCCGTTCGAAACTAAACGAGGTTTCAAACAGGGTGACCCCCTATCGTGCGATTTCTTTAATTTGATGCTGGAGAAAATTATACTAGCTGCAGAACTTAACCGCACTGGAACAATATACTAAAAAAGCGTGCAATTACTGGCATATGCTAATGACATTGATATCATCGGCCTAAACACCCGCGCTGTTAGTTCTGCTTACTCCAAACTGGAAAAAGAAGCGGTAAAGATGGGTTTGATGGTGAATGAGGACAAAACGAAGTACCTGCTGTCATCCAGAAAAGAATCAGCGTACACGCGTCTTGGCAACCACGCTACTGTTAGCGGCCATAATTTCGAAATAGTAAAAGACTTCGTTTATTTGGGAACCAGCATCAACACTAGCAACAACATCAGCACTGAAATCCAGCGAAGAATCAATCTTGCCAATAAATGCTACTTTGGACTAGGTAGGCAATTGAAAATAAAGTCCTCTCTCGGCGAACGAAAATCATACTCTACAAGTCACTTATCGTACCCGTCCTGCTATATGGGGCAGAAGCATGGACCATGACAACAGCAGATGAAGCGGCTTTGGGAGTGTTCGAGAGAAAAGTTCTTCGAAAGATTTATGGACCTCTACGCGTTGGCGATGGCGAGTACCGAAGAAGATTTAATGATGAGCTGTACGAGCTATACGCAGACATCAACATAGTCCAGCGAATTAAAACGCAGCGGCTGCGCTGGCTAGGCCATGTTATGCGAATGAAAGATGATGCTCCGGCCAAGAAAGTGTTTCTATCGGAACCCGCCTATGGAAGCAGAGGTAGAGGCGGCCCCCACTCCGTTGGAAGGACCAGGTGGAAAACGATTAAACTCCCTTGGTGTGACCAATTGGCGCCGGTTGCGGAGCGAAGGAGCGACTGGCGCGCCTTGTTGGACGGCCATAACCGTTTAGACGGTAAGCGCCAATTAAGTAAGTAAGTAAGCTAAACTGAGTTGTATGAACAACACTCAGTTTAAATCGAAGATGCTTCAATTTATTTTTCTGTTTGAATGTAGTATAAAAGGACCAAAGTTGAGAAAAAGGACCAGCGGACCAAATGGGGTTGGAAGGGACCATTTTTGGTCCAAATGGACGAGAAGTGGTAACCGTGGTTGCTGTTTGTTTGCTTTGTAAAGGCCCCCGTCACATAATCAGTTTTTACATATAGCTGTGTTTAACGCAGTCTTAAATAATTGACAACTACGCTTGCCACGTCAAGCATGTTGTCGTACGACAAGAATGGATAAACAAACAAATAAAAAGAACAAAAAAACAAACAACAACAGCAACGCAACAAAGAAAACGGGCTCCAATAAGAGCAGCGGGCAAAGCAGTAGCAGGCCACGCAGATACTCCAGGAAATACCTGGACAGCCTCTCTAGAGAGGAGGCAATGCTCTTTTTAGAGCATATGAGGGACGATGAATCTCCCTCCACCAGCGCTGGAGTGCGCAGAGAACCGGCTCTTAAACCCGCAAACCCTAAGGGCAATACAGAAACCCAAGGAAAGCAACGCGGGCCAGAAGAGCATAGTAAGCAAAATGCGACGAAACCCGCGATTCCCAGAGGCATCTCGGCCACTGGTGAGCAGCGCGGGCACATCAAAAAAGGGGAGCAGGAGGGGCAGGCGTCCAGGAACAAACCCGCGAACCATGGGGGGCCCAGTACCACCAAAGAGCAGCACGGGCCCCCCGAGGAAAGAGGTACACCAACTAGGCGTAGCTCCGACGGTACCTCTATACAAATGAGCGAAGGTAGCAAAAAAACCATAGCAGGCCCTCTAGGGAGCCAGTAAACATGGGCGCTCACCGTCGAGGCAGGATTCTGGAAGCAGCTCACAAGGCAGCTGCGACAGGTCCCAGAAAGGGAGCGACACCGAGCGAAACCGGGAAGAGTGGAAGCGGCCCAACAGAAGGCATAACAGGGGCAGGCAACCTGCACTACCACCACCGGGCAGACCAGGATCGCTTACAGATAAATGGCGCCTGGGACTAAGTGGTTCTGGTACAAAATGGTATCTCCGATACCTGAGGAGGGCCTGTCGCCCAGGGAAGCAAGAGCCAGGGCAGACGAGCACAGGCATAAACCAGCCCACGAGAACAGTACAGCGACCGCCGAACGGAGAAACAGAGTCGGAAGTAAAGAACAGCCAGCGGCAGCTGGCCAGCATACACCCGCTCTCGCTGGTAAGCGTAGGATCGGGCAGATCACACCGGAGGAAACTCCCAGCTCAAAGAGGCAACGGGCCCATGCTCCGCAGAACACGGCAACCATGCGCCGGGAGAATTTGAACAGGGCGACTGGGAGACCCGCTGAAGTAGCACCAAGACAGCAGAGCTACTCGGATGCTCTCAGGGGTACCCGAGTGGCTGTGCTGCCCAGGAACTACCCGGCGGATGCCCTAAGTCAGGAGGACCTGACAAATCTCCAGGAGCTAATTATGGATGGAGTGTTCAGGGGGTGTGGGCATGCTCTAGTATTTTGCGGGGTGTACTTCCGAGCAGGGCTCCTCCTCGTTGACTGCGAGGACGAGAAAACCGCAAAGTGGCTCGAGGAAGTAGTGCCAACACTCGAGGGGTGGACAGGGGCACAATTATGCACAAGGCGCGGGGATGACATACCGCCCACGCATAACGTGACAATGTTCCTCCCCAGGAGTGCGGACCGCCCCAGAGAATTTGCGATCCGGCTCCTCGCTAACCAGAACGAGGGCCTTAAGACGCAGAGGTGGCGCGTTATAAATAGCAGCGCGGAAGAAACGGGCCTACGTCTCGACGTGGGCATTGATGAAGAATCCTACCAGCTCACACGTAGGAATGGATTCAAGCTGCACTACAGGTACGGCTTGATCCAAGTAAGACCCTGGAGGCAGAAGCTACCAGGGAATAGTGAGCGGCAGGAAGACAAGGCGGTCGAGGACGCCGACATAGGCAAGATGTCGGACGAGGACATGTCAGATGCGAGCACCGACACCATCAAGGCTCGTGTGACTACAAACTCTCGTACCGCAGCGAGTAATAGCGATGAGGCCGCGGAACAAACGGAACAACAAATACCCACCACACAGGAGCTCATTGAGGGCTTGGACCTCCAAGAGCTGGCACTGGACAAGCGGGAAGACAGCGAAAGCGGGCTGTCGGATTACGACGACCCGATGAGGCCGGCCAGGCCAAAATGACCGGCTTAAGCATACAGATAGCCCAGATCAACCTCCACCACGCCATTGCAGCTTCGGCTGTACTGGCGAGGAGGTTTGCTTCGGATGATCTGGACATAGCCCTCATACAGGAACCTTGGGCATACAAGGGACAGGTGAGGGACCTTAATGTAAGTAACAGTAGAGTAATTTGGGATCTCTCCCAGCGGAGACCTAGAGCACGTGTAATGCTTAAAGCAGATATTAACCATTTTTGCATTACAGAGTTTTTAAGTCGAGATCTGGTGGCGGTACAAATAGATGCGGAAGTCAATGGTGAAGACTCCAGCATTGTGCTAGCCGCAGCCTACTTCCCGGGGGACGACAACATGGTCCCCCCAGATAACGTACAGAAGCTGGTAGCTCACTGCAGAAGAGCGAAACTTCCTCTAATCATAGGAAGCGATGCTAACTCCCACAATACGGAATGGGGCAGCAGTGATACCAACCAAAGGGGTGAGTGTTTGCTAGAATATATAGCCAGTAATGATTTAAGCATATACAACGTCGGGAGTAAATCGACGTTTGTTACGAGAGCTAGGGCAGAAGTCCTTGATATAAACGCTCGGCAACAACCTAACTGAGAATATGATCTCGAGATGGAGGGTCTCAGAAGAACCCTCCCTTTCGGACCATAGAATCATAAGGTTTGAGCTGGGCGCTATGTCGGGGCAAACCAACCCTAGAAGAAATCCCAGGAAAACAGACTGGGACAGGTACAAAAGTATTATAGAAGCTAACATAGATAGCCTTAAGAGTAAAGGCAGAAGTACCAATTGTACCGAGTTAGAGAGCAGGGTGGAAAGGGCAATCAAATAATGATAGATGCCTATAACTCCAGTTGCCGGGTCTCCTTGATTAAAGGTAAGAAGGCAACCCCCTGGTGGTCTTATGACCTGACGTTTGCTAAGGAGGAAAGTCAGGAAACTCTTTAACGAGGCAAGGAGAACCGGCAACTGGGAGGAATACACCCAGAATCTAACTAAGTACAATTAGGAGATAAGAAAAGCAAAAAATGAAAGTTTTAGGAATTCTGTGAGGGAATTTCCAGCACGCCTGCAGCGGCAAGGCTACACAAGGCCCTAGCCAAAGAGCAGGGACAGACAAACCTAGCAATCAGACTCCCAGACGGTAACTATACCGAAACGGGGAAGAGCGAGCAAAGGCCTTGCTGCAAGCGCATTTTCCTGAGGCCTCACCGCAAGTACCGGAACCTGTGTTCCCCAGAGTTAGACCAACCCCATCAGACTGGCAACTAGCAAACTCCCTCTTTTGTGAGGCCAGAGTCAGATGGGCAGTGGAATCTTTTGAGAAATACAAATCTCCGGGGGTGGATGGCATCTACCCGGCGCTAATGCAGCAAGGGACACAGATCATCCCACATCTCGCCAGGATCATGAGAGATAGCCTGGCACTGGGATATATACCCACGATGAGGAGAAGAGCAAAAGTAGTATTCATACCAAAAGTAGGTAAAAAGGACTATTCACAAGCGAAGTCCTTCAGACCAATAAGTCTAACCTCCTTTGTCTTGAAGGCAATGGAAAAGATAATAGACCGAGAAATCAGGTCGAAGCCCTTAAGAGCTGGCCCCTACATTATAGCCCAGCATGCCTACAGAGCGGGTAGGTCCACGGATACAGCTCTGTACCAGTTATCATCTGAAATACAGAGGGCGTTCGAAACAGGGGAAACAGTGCTTTGCGCTTTCCTTGATATCGAGGGTGCCTTTGACAACACATCTCACGAAAGCGTAAACATAGCACTGCAGAGAAGAGGAGTTCAGTTGCCTATCCAGAGATGGATTGACAATCTACTCCGTACAAGAATCGCTGAAGCTCAAGTAGGCAGCAGCGCAGTTAAGGTTATTACCACGAGAGGGTGCCCCCAGGAAGGTGTCCTGTCACCCCTTTTGTGGAGCCTAGTAGTGGATGAACTCCTGCAAAAGCTATCAGACAGTGGCATAAGATGCCAAGGATATGCTGACGACATCGTCATAATTGCAAGGGGTAAATTCGAGAGTACGCTCTGTGACATAATACAAAGAGCATTGATCATTACAAGGGAATGGTGCGCCAATGTGGGTCTTAACATCAACCCATCTAAGACAACCATCATCCCTTTCACCAGAAGAAGGGTCCTACCAGCCCTGAGAGCAATAACAATAGATGGCGTGGAACTAGAATATGGAAGCGCAGTGAAATACTTGGGGATCATGTTTGACACCAAGCTCTTATGGAAACAACACTTCGACTCCATGAAGACTAGGGCCACGAGGTCCATCATGGTATGCAAACGTCTAGCAGGCAAATCATGGGGCTGTAGCCCACACGTGCTAAGATGGATGTATACCATGATAGTAAAACCTATGATAACATATGGCTCAATAGCCTGGGCATCAAGAACAACTCGGGCGACGACGAGGCAAGTACTGTCAAAACTTCAGCGACTGGCATGTGCGTGTGCATCACAGGGAGCTATGCGCACATGCCCCACAACAGCGCTGGAAGCTATCCTCGATCTAACCTCGCTGCATTTATCGATAGAGCAGTCAGCCAAGCGAGCCCTCCTTAATATCGTCAAGGAGGGCTCGGGCAAAGGTAAAGTCATATCGTCTCGGAACATGGAGGAATTGAGAGAGAAGATCCCAATATCTCAACTCCCGAGGGATGATATCCTCAGGCAGCTAGTATATGAGAAAAGATATAAAGTAGAACTGGGAGACAAGGGTACGTGGGAAGAAAACAGAATTGAGAGCATTCAGCAGCTAAACAGTATAGTATGGTATACCGATGGCTCGAAGACCCCAGAGGGGATTTGATCTGGAGTCGTTGGACCCAGAGCCAAGATATCAATACCCCTGGGAGCATACCCGAGCATTTTTCAAGCGCAGGTATTCGCCATAAGCCAGTGCGCGGACCTGAACCTTCAGCGAAAATACTCCAATGAGAAAATTGCCATACTCAGTGACAGCCAGGCCGCCCTCAAGGCCTTCTCGGCATTTGAAATAAAATCAGCACTAGTCCTTGAGTGCGTGGAAAGGCTGAATCAACTAGGAGCACACAATGAACTACTGTTGGCCAGGGTTCTGGCCACAGGGGAGTCGAGGGAAACGAGCAGGCGGGCAGCCTGGCCAGAGAGGCAGCAACGATACGACCTATTGGTCTTGAGCCGTTCCTGCCAGTACCCCCGCAGGAAATTAGGGGGCATCTATTAGCAGAAGAAAAGGAAGAGAGGGAAAAACACTGGCGTAATATGCCAGGCCTGAGACAATCTAAACTACTGTTAGGGGGTTACTGCACAACTCGATACAGGGCATTTATAGGCCTCTCGAAAAATAACCTAAGAATTCTAACAGCTATTCTTACAGGACACTGTAGACTGAACAGCCACATGCAAAAGCTGGGTATAATATCGAACAACACATGCCGATTTTGTGATCGATCAGCGGAGACGGCGGACCATATCCTCTTGGAGTGTGATGCAATCTCAAGACGTAGAGCTAAGTTTGTGGGCTCACCATGGCCGGAGCATTCTCACATCAAATCCCTCAAGCCAGGTGAACTGCTAGGGTTCATCAGAGATGTCGGCTTGGATGAGGTGTTGTGAAGCAGTTGAGGGCACAATAGACCAATGGTCGCAGTGCGATCCTCAATTAATTATCTATCTATCTATCTATCTAACCTCAAAAGTTCTTTTGCGTACCATGGGAGATTGAAAGATCTCTTTTCTGTGGGCTGGGACGTATAGGTTAAGGCTTTCTTCTACTACGCTCTTGAACTTCATCTACATATTTGACAAGTCTAATTGCTCAAAGATTAAATTCCAATCAATGGAGTCAAAAAACGCATAAAAAGCCGTAAAATTTGATTTATAAAAATTGAACTAGTAGTCGGGTTCAGTGGAGTTATTATCGTATTTATAGAATGAGAACTGAACAGAGATTGCTTTGTGATGAACCAATTCACAGGCGAGTGGCATATCACACTTATAAATATCACAGGACATATCATTGTTTATAAAAATTAGATCTAACACTCTGTTTAAATCATTTCCGATGTCGAGATAGGTTAAAGGAGTACAATGTATCACAAAGTAAGTCCTCGACATCATTTTTAGAGGTAAAGAGGGTTAAAAAGCCGTCATCAGGTTCTCTTACCATTGAATAGAACCCAGATTAAAGTCACCCAAAATAAAGGGCGATTGGTGAGGTAATAGAGAATCAATGATAAAGCTGATATTAACAATATGTGACTTGTACATTCCGCAATTGTTATTTGGTGGGATGTAACTAGCAATAACGAAAATTTCATTTATACTATCAAGGAACGTTTCTCTTATACTTACAGAAAAAAATTTACTCAATGTTGGCATCATTAACGTGTAGTTGCACTTCACGACTTGCCAGAGAAGATGATACAGCCACCAAAATACCGCCCCTCTAGTTATTCCTTGTTGCAGTATTCTGTCTTTTCGATAGACATTATAAAAACGATCAAAAAGCTCTGATGATAAAAAAAATCTGCAGTTAGCCTAGCTTCCACGAATATGATGAGATCAAAGTCGTGGATCGCTGCCGATTCAAATAGGTCATTTGTTTTTGTACGCAGACCACCGGCATTGTGATAATATATTGTGAGCTTTGAGTTTGTGACAGGCGCATCACTCACTGTCCTTCCTCTGTCGGGACAAAGTTTTGAAAAAACTCAAACGGTCGGATTTTGACGTTTGACGGCCCGAGTCCACTTTACTTTGCTTACTGTCTCTATCGCTACATCTTTTTTATTAATTTGTAGCATGATATAAAATGTGCTTTAATGCAAGTATGTTTTGATATATACGTAGTGATGTCAGTAGTTTCTACGGAGGGTTTGAACGATCCTACATGAAACCATTCCAGACGAGCAGCAACATCAAGCTCACAACTTGTGCTTGTAGCAACAACAACTTTACGTGCATCATTGGTGTTAGCGGCAGCAGAATTTTTTCAAAAGCATTGGCATTGGTATTAGCAGCAGCAGATTTAACACGAGCACACTCGCTGGTGGTAGCGGACGGTGATAAAACGACAGACGCAAATGAAGGAGTGATAGGCGCAGCGAGAGCTGTTGTTATTAAAGACGATGTATTATAAGCTGTCTGTACCACTGGCCCAGGTCGAGGACTGTTGAGGGGAAGAACAGCAGATTGCGAACGTTGAGGAATAGGTGAAGGCGAAAAGGTAAATAAATCGAATGCAACTTTTCAATTGTTATTATTGTTGCTGTTGTCCGAAATGAAAGCAGATGAACAAACAGCTGTTTTGAGCGCACTTATTTCGGCAGCGAGTACATCAATATTATTGTTGTTTTCAGTATTGCCTCTGTTAGATTTTGCTTTTGCTTTTTCTTTAGCGTTGTTTTTGTTTAGACTCTTCACTTTTTCACTACTCGTTGATGATTTATTATTTGCAATTTGATTCTTCAAATCATCCACCTGTATGGACGAATCCTCAAATGCGGTCATGATGGCTTCTAGCCCAAGTCTTTGCGAAGTAAACACGGATTCGGGTAATTTTTTACTTTAGGGTACAACTGCTAAAACTCGTCCAAAAATATCGGGAGGTGTCAAAACGCGTTTTGATCCCAGGACCAGGAATGCGAATGCCGAAATTCCAAATTTTATTTCTGTCAAAAGATATTTTCAAAAAACCGCAAAATGGCCCCGGAGCGCTCCGAAACAAGGGATGGGATCCATAGTATTTTTGCGCAGAACACCTTTCTGCATTGGCGGCCTTCGGCCGCGCTTATAAAAAATTACCCTGGGTGGGGCCAACACCGGTTTGGAGACCAAATCTATATCCGCGCAAAACACTTTTACCCACAGTTTTTCTTGTGGGTACACAAACTCTGTTACGGTCTGCTGTTATGGTCTACGGTTACGGTCCACTTGGGAGCGTTTTCGTGCGAACACACCTAGTGACTAGTGATGGGACCTGAAGGTTTCGGTGGAAAATTATCGAAACAAAGAAGGAAAAAATCGGCGATCACTAAGAAAGTAACTGCTGTTTCCGGGTTCCGGCTCTTTCTTTTTGGAAAAGACATTCAATTGCTCTGGTTTGGCATAATCAATTTTCAAAGTGCAGTAGCCCGAATAAATAGCGGCACAATTTAAATTCTCACGTGCTCATGTTGCCGCGTCAAGACTATCAAATTCCACCATAGCTTGTACGCCATTCTTCTTAAAGATGATAATGCGTAACACCTGGCCATGAGGAGTGCAAATTTTGTGCAAAACATCCACTGTAATCGGATAGAATGGATTTATGATGGTGAAGAGTAGAATGTGATTTGGTCAAGTAGTTTCAGGGCGTTTTCGTCGTAGATCATCATTGGATTTGTTGAGTAAAGCCTCTTGCTGGCTTGTTGTACGACCGCATTTGTGGTTGTGTTATCGCTGGTTTTGTAGTTGTAAATTTTTTTCCAAAACCACCACACTGTTACTGAGTTCGTCTTCCCATGAAACCGCCAGCGGTCACATTAACCTAAAGCAAACCCGCACCGCCAAAACAAAAATTCACAAAATTTTTTTGGAAAGCAGAAGAAAAAAACAACCCAAAAAAAAACCAGTTGTGAATCAAATAAAAGCTACAAAGTTGCCTTTCCTTACCGAGACAAGTCAATTGCCCGGATACATCCGACACCAACTACAACAACTAGCATGGCCGACCCATATAGGCCGCTATAACATCGACTGTGACCACAAAAACCAGCAGGGCTGACGCATAGAGGCCGGCCGTAACATCCACTGGGGCAACAACAACCAGCAGACCCAGCCGTGACACCAAGACCAGCACGAAAGCGGTGAGTTCGTTCCGGCTACGGACAACCGATTTTTTTTCCTACCTTTAAAATTAATTACTTATGATAGATTGAGTAGGTAATACTATTTAAGATATACTTAAAATTATGTATGTACATGAGCTGTAAAGGGGGAGAATACTTGCCAGTTAAAAGTATTATTTGTATTTGAAAATCAATGTGTCGTCGGTAGAAGGGTGTACCCTGGACGGGATTATTCCCGAATAATCATTTGTAAGTCATATTTTCTTTCCCTTTTTATTCGTTTTATCATCATATTTGCTATGACATTCTATTAGCTTTCACAATATTTTTTTCGTATTTAACTACAATTATCAATCTTATGAAATGTGTTTTGGAATCATTTGGGAATATGCTTACGATTCATTTTTCCATCATATTTAGTGCGTAATCCAATATTATATTATAAACGTATTTCTTCAGCGGATGAGTGTCAGGAAGCTCGAAGGTGAGCTAATTAAAACCTCAGGTAATTGCCGATAGTTAACTTGAACAAGGTTCACACACGACTACAACATCCAACATTGTCTATGGTCATCCTCTTGAATAATGGTAGTGTGATGTTTTAACAAGCATAGCCCATGTGGGATGTTGAAGCCGGAGCATATCGAGCTTAAATTACCAGCGGTTCAACCACATCGGAGCTTCCGTACCACGGTTTCATACACTGTAACCTTTTTCTTTTTTTTGACAACGTGTCGGCATAAAGCTG
>JARSSU010018174.1:0-16152 GCA_029619165.1 Eurosta solidaginis | reverse complement strand
GCGTACATATGCAAATTATTGAATGCGTTTTGGTGAGTCCAAGTATTGTAAGCAGAACGTGCAGTAACATTTATCTGGCGGACTACAACAGTACAAACTGGCGTTTCTTCGGTGTGTCCAAGTATTATATGGCTTCAAATCGAGAATTGGTGCAACTATAACTGCAGCTGCAACGTGGAACATACATACATACATATAAGCACATAAGTATAGACATATTTCGGTTTTCCAATAATTTGACATTTCTAAATCGCTTTCAATAGTTTCCTAATTTTTCAAAACTTATATACTGTAAATTTTCCCAGCAAAAACTGCCTAACGCATTCACATATACAAATGCAAAATCTTCGGCTGTCATCTCCTCTACAACAAAAAAGTTTGTTCTGGCTATGGCGGAACTATGCCACGGTGACCGCTGATTTGTATTTTTTTAATGGGATTTGCTACATCAACTTCCGGCGCATTACGATTTTGACATTAGTCCATCGATTGACAAAAACAAAGTACGTGGAACTTTTATTTATGTTTGTAGCTATGTCACCATGCTACCATCTTGTATGGTTCCGCCATGGTTCTGGCTGAATGTCAGAGAGGGAAAGAGAGGTATCATTTTTGCATTATTGTCTAGCTAATGCGTTCCCACTCATTTGTTTTGCTTTCTTGCCAGATCAAAAAAAAATTATGTCACGCTGTCGGTATTGCCATGTTCGCTTTGTATAATAAACCAAAGTAACCGGTTATGCCAAAAAACCGTATGGAAGGTGATGTTTTACTTTAGGGTACAACTTCAAAAAACGCAAAAAAAATTTCGGGCACGTATTGGATGCAGCGTTTCGTTGTTATTATTGTTGATCCGATGCCAGAAAATAACCAATGTGTAATGCGTCATCAATGTTTGCAAAATTTACTTATTTCAATCAACATTTTTAACTCCGCATTTTATCGTTTATGTGAAAAAATCCTGTAATAATTATATAATAAACCCAGGTGTTTGTACAAGACAGTAGAAAAAATGTTGGAATCAGAGACGTATATCTGTAGAGAATAACCAAAGACGGACAGCAAGAGAAATTGTCAAGCTGGTGGTAGGTAATTCACCTCATTACCTACTTGAATATTAGCAGAAAACGCGGTATTTTCGTTGAAATTTCACAAAAAAGTTAGTGAAAACCTTAAAAAATAGTTAAATTGTGTTTATTATATCAAAATAATAATTTTCTAGCGTTGGAATTGACGAATTTCATGTCACATTATTTTGACAGAAGCAATATTTTGAATTCCCGCTTTGGTATTATTGATACCGAGGTCAAAACGTGTATTTCGATACCGACTTTTTTACCCAAAGCCAATTTTTTGGTCGATTTTATGACGTTTAAACATCAATTGCTTTTTTACTTTGATTGAATCAAAGGGAAACGTAAAACTTAAAAAAATCTACCAAAAAATGTATTCGGGTGAAATGGTCATTAGCTGGATGTCAAACCCGGTTACTTTTAAAGACTCTTGCTTTACACGTATCTAAGTAAGAATTGACATCACTAATTTATATTGTGAAAATCTTTAAAAATTAGCTGCAGTAAATTGTGCGGACGAACAAAAAATTCGGGAAAAACACCTCAGAAGTGGAGAAAACAGGCAAGTAAACCTATAAATTTAATATTTGAGTGATTTAAAAATTGTATTTAGTGCCAAAATAAAAATGCGGTCATTTCGAAACGCCTTATTGAACGAAAAAAAAATGTTGAGGTTAGTGCGGAAAAATATCCTAGGATAGGGGAATTTGCACGCGCAGGTGATGTAATTCCCGACGTTAGAAATGCGGAAAGTGTTGAAGTAGTGTCTTTGTTGCTCAGAGGGGAGCCGGGAAAGTGTTAGTTTGTGCAGTGAAAGAGAACAGCTTAATATAAGTGCGCCTCCAAACATAAATGCTACCTCTGTTGCGATTAAGCAGTGGGCAATAAGGAACAGCGTTTCACAGAACGCGGTGACTGATTTGTTGAAATCCTTGACAGGCGCTGGCATTAAGAACTTACCTCTTTGTGCCAAAACGCTTCTCGGAACAGGAAAAGAAAAAGTAGACATTCAGTCCATTCCAAGTGGTGAATTCATTTATGTTGGGATACAATCGCACTTTAATAAAAAGCATTTAAATTTTCTTGAGCTGATAGTGAAGTTGAAATAGATGTAGGCATTGATGGGCTTAGACTATATAAAATTTCCAATAAAGTTTTGTGGACAATTTTAGGCGCAATAGTCGGATATCCACAAGAAAGTCCTTTTATAATTGCGAGTTTTTGTGGGACTGAGAAGCCATGGAACATCAATGACTTCATGAAGGATTTTTGCGAGGAAGTGACTTTATTGCGAGAAGTAGGACTTAAAGTCGGTACAACTCAAGTCGTAAAGAACTTCAAAGTACGTTTATTCACTTGTGATTCGCCTGCTCGGTCTTTCGTAACTAGCACTCAAAGTCATAATGGTTATAGAGGCTGCCCCAAGTGTGTACAAGTAGGAAAACGTGACAAACGTCGAATGAGTTATTCAAAACAAGTTCATGAGTTGCGAACAAATTCCTTTTTTAAAGATAGACTTGATGTAGATCATCACAGCTTATCCTCTAGAGAACAACCAAATATTTTAGAAATACACGATTTCGGGATGGTGTCACAATTCCCTCTTGACCCAATGCACCTTATTGACTTGGGTGTAACGAAAAAACTGTTGTCATTATTTGTTCAGAAGGGAAATGTGACAAAAATGAATGAAAAAATTAATTTCGTCTCCACTATTATTCCTTCAGAGTTTGGTAGATCTTGCAGAAGTTTAGATGACCTCGGTAAATGGAAATCGACTGAATTCAGACAGTTCCTGTTATACTCAGGAATATTTGTTTTGAAGGATTGTATAGACCACGATATAAATCTATGTTGTAAGTTTTTTTGTGTATATTTTAAAACTTCTGGAAAATTTGTAAACATTTTTGAAAAACTTTCAAACCTCTCAAATAAAAAATCTGAAAATAGGGGTTGCAGCCCATTCTTCTATTATAACAAGGTGCAAGTTTCATGTGGTTTAATAATCTCCATGAATTTTGACAATTTTTTTTTCAGAATCATCCATTTTTATATATAAAATTGCGTTTTATGGCGGAAATGTCACAAAAAAATTCAAGGAGACTATTAAACCACTTGAAACTTGCTCCTTGTTATAATAGAAGAATGGGCTGCAACCCCTATTTTCAGATTTTTTATTTGAGAGGTTTGAAAGTTTTTCAAAATGTTTACAAATTTTCCAGAAGTTTTAAATATACACAAAAAACTTACAACATAGATTTATACCGATTTCAACTAAGATTTCTATGAGAAAAATATTGTAGTTAAAAGGAAATTATATAAATGTTTAAAACATGCATATTCTGGCGCGGTTATAAAAATGAAACAGAGTATATATGCACATTTCATACCGCACACTCACATTTTTGCATTAGATCCATGATAGATCTGCCATAATGGCACAAAGTCAATCACTGCGGGAATGCAAAGTGATTTTGGCGAAGCTACGACATTCTGTGGGCCGTTTGGTGGGAGAAGTCGAAAATACTATTCAAATCGAGATAGCGGCTCTATTGCCTATTTCCACTATAGACGCGTTACTTGATTTCGAAGACAAATTGAAGTCAAAAGAATATGCAAACGAAACGGTAGCTTTAGTAGACCTTTGTTGAATAAAATATTTAAAATTTTCAAAATTCACAGAAAATATATTTGTATAAAGTTAAAGGAGAAAATTCAACAATCGACCAGGTGTTCCGAAAAATAATTTCAGACGATGTCATAATTTTATTTAACCTAGACGGCAGAAAGCAAAAAAGAGCGGTTAATAAGTTGATGCTTGTTAACGAAATTTTATTTGGTATTTTTGTATGTTAAGATTCATATCGTCGGTTTTTGATGTAAGGCAGCTAAATTCGTTACTTTTTTGTAATCATTCCTTTAATTATTGTTGCCACTTGAAGGCGCTGTGTCCTGGAAGTAGTAACATAATTTCATCACATTTTGTGTAACTAACTTAATATTTAGTTTACTCTCAATATCATTTGTTTGTACACTCTAAGACGACGATATGTGCCTTATATGTTATCCTTTTAATCACAATTCCATTCTCATATTTTTTCTTTCAGAAGTATACAGTACCGGGCATAAGTGTTGGCACAGAATTTTTGCAGTTTTCATCAAGTTTTGCTTCCGTGAAAAATATAATTAATATTAAGATATTACGTGTATATTGGCACATTTTTTTATAAACACGGGCGAAAATAATTTGAAAAAGCAAAACCTGGTGAATAGTGCAAAAAGTTCATTTTCCAATACTTATGTGTGGCACTGTATTTTATTATGAGTCTACTCTATTTCTTTCTTTATATATTTTTGTAGACGTATTCAATTGGAAGGACGCCCTGCCTTTGACAAAGCCTTGAGAAAATGCATAGAACTGAGCCACAACAGGTGGCGACAAAAGCAATTATTTCTTCGCCGAGCTGCTGCCAACGAGTGAACGTTTCTTTCGTAAAGGCTTTAGACTAATTTATCATCAATTAATTACCTGTTTAACTTTATTATTTGTTTTCGTACTTGGCTTTAAAATGTTTGTTTTTTGAATGAATTAATTAATTTATAACCCATTTTATTAGTTGATAACTTAAATAATTAATTTCTTCATAATTCTAACGTAATTAATCAATTTGACTTTCAAACCTTTTTAGTACCAAATTGCTATATATTCAAAACATAATGTAATAATTTAATAGATTATTTATTAACTTTAATAATTTATTTATTAACTTTGAAAAAGTAAACTAATTTTACTATAATATTAAATATTGTTAATTTCATAAAAAATAGCTTAATCAATTAATCATCTTATCTCTGAAACTTTATTAAAAACCAAAGTGTAATTAATTATATTAACATTGAACGGTAACTTATAATTTGATTTTCATAATTAATCAACTAATTATATTATATTTTGAAGCTCAATTAAAATCTGTACTTGCAAACTATAAATAAAAATTTGAGTTTCATACTTGAATATTTTTAAAAATTCTTATTGAAAACTATTTTTAAAAATTATTATTGAAAACTATTTTTAAAAATTGTTATTGAAAACTAATAAATTCACACAAAGATAAGATAATTAATTTAACTAGCTTATAACTTCTAAATATAAAATTTTTGATACGATGTCATAATTAATTACTTTTTATAAATATGACTTAATTAATTAAGTTGACTTGCACTTAATTATTAATTAACTTACGTTACAATTGGAAAGTATATCATAACTTATTTTAAATTTTTTTTAATTTTATTAATAACAACCCAATTAATTAAATCTATTTTACCTAACTCTAATATATCGTATTTAATACTACGTTAAGTGCCAAGATTAGACTTGTTAATAAACTAAGTAATGCTAACCGCATTTAAAAAAAATTCCTATAATATTAAATCTTAATAACTACTAAACTATGAATTTAATAAAGTACTGTGCTATTTAAAATGTTCCTCCCTAACTGTCCATTTTCATCCAATTAACTTAATTTTTTTAATGTACTAAATATATAGAAATGCAAAAATTTATTAAAATATTGCTTTTATAATATAATAAAATAAAATATTCCTTTTTATATTTAATAAATTAAATACTAATCTTGTATTAAACGAAACAACAATTAATGATTTTAGTTATTACTTACTTTTCTTTATTATAACATTGTTTAGGCCACCAGCCTAAATATTTTTAAATTAACTTTTAGTTCACCCTAATACGGCCCGTATACTTAACCATTACCGGTAACTGTCCTTGCACAGCCGAGAACTAATTGAGTAGGGGAAAACTCGACGAAAGTTAGCAATCGGCGGGTGCCATGGACTCTTTCTTTCTTTTTCACTTTCACTTTTCTTTTGAACATCAGCAAGTGAGCTCCAGCAACCACACCGAAGGTAAGCATTCATTGTTTCAAGTGCGAATTCCAAACCATTAAATTAAAGTGATTTCCGAAATACTTCGTAATTTAATTTTTCCATTATACTTTGAATTATTGAATAAAGAAAGTTTGTTGTTAATTAGATTAGTGAAAGTGTTGGTTTTTAATAAGGTCACTAACTAGTCCCTTTTCTTTTACATTTCTTTTTTGGTGTTACGTGCGAGCGAATCCCCATCGTCCCAAACCCCCATCGTAATCAAACATTATAACTTAATATAATAAAGAACAGAAATATATTACAAAATAAAATAATAATGTATTCCAAATTTTTAAATAAATATTAATTTTAATAAAAATTTTATGGTATAAAAAATTTAAGTGTTATTTTTTTCGTTATAGATGCGTTAGGACTATGGGATAAGTATAACAGCTAGATAATTTGTTATTTACTTCATTATATATGCATTAGGAATATCAGATAATTACAACAGCTAGATAATATGTTATTTATGCCATAACGCTAACGCATAGCTTTATGACATTCGTTGCTGTATAAATCATGTTATATATGGCATATGAATAGCATATTGAAAAGAGAAAAATATATGAACGCTTAATAGCAAAATTTAGTGAACATAAAAGAGAAGGCTGCTCACATGTATAGAAAAATATACGTCAGGATTTGTCACTGAGCCTTAACAAACTGATGGAAACTTTTTGAATTTCTCACGCATAGTTTTTGTAGCACTACGGATAGTTTAACGCATTATATATCAAGTAGCGTTCTAACTGGGTTATATTATATACATACATACAATACACACTCAAGCGCAATCACTTGTTTTAACTTGCATGTGAAGACCCTAATGCATGATACCCTCCCTTTGCATGAAAATTTCATACGTTTTTGCAGGTGACTTTTGCAAACGGTACTTCTGGAATTTCGTAAGTTCAATTTATTTATAAATATTTAAATCTTTACTTTACTTTTTCCATATCAGATATAATTAGGAAACCCTATCTCAGTTCAGTGTGTCCTTAACGTATACTACACTGACAGAAAATATGCATATAGTAAAAATTAATATTTTTTTACTTAATTGGCGTTTAAATGTGTTCGTGTTTAAAAATAATATGATCAGACAAAAGTTTAATACGTACGTATTTAAATCCTGTACAGAGAACCTTGAATCATAGATGTAAAGCTGCAGTTAAGCCGCAGTTACCCACGAACGCATGTACGTACAAAAACGTGTCAGCTGACACGACCTATCTTATGAATGTGCAATGTAAACGAAAACTCACCGACGTTCAAACGCACGTACGTAGCCCGGAACGTAGAAATCAAAACAATTTTGATTTTTTTCGTAAGAACGTGTCAGCTGATCGCTCTCTCACTAGACAAAGTTGCCTAGTAAACTTTTGTGCGCTAATTTTTGACCGTTTGCAGTTTTATGCAAAAACACCTAATTAAAGTTTGAAAAATTGTGGAAATAATTCGAAATAATTATGCAGATTATAAATATGTAATCTATTTATACTTATTTAATATTAATTCCAGCCTTTTACAACATCAGAAATTAAAATAGAAAAAGTTGATGTTTCCATAAGCATGCATTCAACCAGGTCGATGGCAACATTTTTTTTCGTTTCCACTACGTTCATAAATTTCGCTCAAATGTGTGTACGTACGGCATACGTATACGTACGTTACACGCGTCGGTGGGTAACTGCTGCTTAAGCATACCATATCATTTCCAGGTATTTAAGCTCCAATTTGAGAAGAAGAGCGAGAGCGAAACAACTGGAATGCCGAAGATAAAGTTGCTGCATTGTTCGTAGCTTTAAAAGGACCAGCTGCTGAGATCTTGCAGACCATCCCAGAGTACGAACGTAACAGTTATGAAGCATTGATGGCTGCTGTAGAACGACGGTATGGAAGCGAACATAGGAAACAGATACATATATCAAATTGAGTTGCAAAATCGCTACCAGAAAGTGAATGAGACTTTGCAGGAGTTTGCGTCGGATGTCGAAAGGCTGGCCCATCTAGAAAATGTGGACGCACCCGTGGAATACACTGAGAGGGTAAAAATCCAGAGCTTCATAAATGGCATACGAGATGTGGAAACGAAACGAGCTACATATGCGAATCCAAAACTAACATTTGCTGAAACATTATCCCATGCACTGACCCAGGAAACAGCGTCACTGTTGAGTAAACCCGCATACAAAGCTCATCGCGTGGAAGTGGAAAGGCCAGATTGGGTGGACAAAATTTTGGAAGCTTTGAAAGGAACGCAGCAGAAGAACGATGGTACCGTCAAATGTTTTAAGTGTGGTAAGCCAGGGCACATTGCACGTTATTGCAGTACCAACCCTAACAGTTCCAACAATGTGGGTGGCCGTAAACGCAGAGCTGAAGGAGACTCGTATATATATATTGTAACGAATTTGCTCTTATTTGCAATCCTCTGCTAAGTTCGAATCACTAAACTGTTGAATAAATAACTCCAATATTGAATAATGGAAAAATGGCCTTTATTAAAGTACTTCACAATAACACTTATACTTTGCTACTCACTTATACTTTGCTACTCGCTGGCTTAATAACCAAACTGATTGATAACTCAAATCAAACTCTACTATTGGCCGCCAGATCGCGTGCTTAATCAAACTGATTGATAGCTCAACTCAAACTGAATTACAGCGCCTCTACATCTGTCGCCTTTTATACTCTTTAGTTTCCTCGTTCGCATTTTCTAGAATCTACTAGCATTGTCCATGAGCTCTCAAACTTCTGAGCTATAACTAAAATTGCACAATTTTATACATCTTTTAGACGCTTCCAGAATCTACTAGCCCAGTAGCTCTCAAACTTCTCAGATATATGCATGTGGTTAGTGCATTGACTCTCCGCTGCTCGTATACGTACTAGTGACGTGCATTATTACACTACAAGTATTGTACAATGTAGTATAATGATAAATACCTTGTATATGTTGTGCAAACGAAGAAGTTGTAAGTAAATGTTGTGCTGTTGTCAAACAGATGGTTGTAGATGTTGTGTCGTTCTGGTTTGATCACTCTACACACAACATCGCATGTTCGTTCTACTATGTTGTATTGGGAACTACACAACATGCATTCATTTCTCTCTCTCATATACGCAAATACTTATTGTACTTATAGTGTGCTGGATCGTTGCAACGCGTGGCAAATGTTTTGTGGAAAAGTAAAGTGTTTGTGGTAAAATTTCTGTGAAATTTTATATTATATTTGTGAAAAATGAATAACAATGACATTAAAGCTAAAATCCTGTCAGGTGTTATAAAATAAATATAAAGCGAGGAAGAAGCAAAGTTTGGGATTATTTCGGCCATATTATTGACGATGGAAATAATGAAATCCCAAACTTTATTGCATGCAAAATATGCAATAGCGTTTACAAATACTCAAAGTATGGCGCTGTCAAATATGTCGAAGCACAAGTGCTTCGTTGGAGCACAAAATGAAGAAGGAGTAATACAAGTTGAGGTGAATGGAGATACCAAGAAAAGATGCACAGAAGTTTTGGCAGAATGGTGACGGGTGATATTCGCCCTTATGCGCTGGCTCAGGATCGTGGCCTTAAAGAATTTACCAAATTCATACTCGAGGTTGGACATAAACATGGATCTAATGTAAATGTGGAAAACCTCACTGCCGCACCCCACTACAATTTATAGAAATGTTGAGCAAGGGGAGGTTTAAAATACATTTTTCAATTTTAAAAACCGATGTAAACAGCGGTAGCTGAGACTGGATATGCGCTAACAAGCGATATATGGACGGACAATTTCCTAAAAATGTCTTTCCTCGCCGTAACAATCCATTACATAAAGGACAGTTCATCGAAAAATAAGTTGCTTGGTATAAAATCCATGAAAGGCCTCGCTAATACAAGTAAGTTACTATTATTTAAGAATGCAAATGATAATAGAGCAAGTGTAGATATTTTATGAAAATTCATGTTTTTCGGGACATCATAAAATATTTTTAAAATATATATACACTGTGGAACATTTTTGATGTCATCGAGTACAAACTCCTCTCGTGAGGAATTTCTTGAAGTTCTTATCGAAAGTAAACAAAACTCTATTTGGGTTTAGGCTATTTTATTTAAGAATATATTTCTTTATGTTTAAATACGCACCTCACCCCCCATATTTTTCATTAAAAACTAGCTCTATTAAAGACGAATACATAATAATTGAAAATATCATACAACTTACTCATTTACTATTATTAAATAGGTGCTAATATTAAAGAAAAGGGTGGTTAGTTTGCTTTCCGAATTCAATTGTTCCTTAAACAGTAGGTCGTAGTCGTGACTGACAGAGGAAGTAATATGATTGCTGCATTCAAAGAAGATAATAATATTCACTGCATTAGCCACTTGATTCACACACTGTGGAAAAATGTATAAAGAAGACGCCGCAAATTGATGAACTCATTTCTTTATGTGCAAAGCTGGTAAAATATTTTAAAAAATCAGGCTTGAACGCAGAATTAGAGACATCTTTAAAAGCTTTTGTACAACCCGATGGAATCGGTATACTATACTATTTGCTCGATTGCTAAAAATTTTGCAGCCATTCAAGATAAATTATTAGAAAAGATCTAGTAGAAAAATATAGTATCATAAAATTATACAATTTAGAGAATTTAATGAAATTTTAAAGGTTTTCAAGGATGCCTCAGATGATCTTGAAGGTTCGCTATATCCAACTATACATTTAGTTTATGCGAATATAGAGCATTTGAAATCATCTCTTTCCAAGAAGACGATGATCCATCCCTAATAAAGGAATTAAAATAAATTTTACAGGAAACGATAACGTCATTAATAGATCCAAATATCACAATGTACCACAAATTAGGATTATTTCTTTCCCTCCTGCAAAAAATTAACCCAGTTCAGTTTAGATGAATCTGAGGAAATTATTAATTATTGTAAATCCCTTTTGACACCTTATGCAGACAATATACTTTACCTGTAATTCACACTGCAACAAATTCTTCCAGAATGTTTTCTTTATTTGGAAAGCACATAAGTCCTTCAGAAACAACTGCCAACTCAAGTGTTTCAGCAATTCATAGCGAAATATTAAAGTACAAAAACACTAATGTAACATTATATGATGACTTTAATATATTGCAGTGGTGGAATGAGCATAAAAAATGAATTTCCTCTTTTGTTTACATTAAGTTGACGCATTCTAGCTATCCCTGCAAGTAGTGCACCTCTGAAAGAGTATTTTCAAATTGCTCGAACAATACTAACCGATAAAAGATCTCAAATGACAGCGAATTCAAAGTCATTTAATGAAATAATGTTTGTCAATATAAACTCAAAAGACTGATTAGACTATCATTTTTTTACGAATTTTATTTTAAGTTATGACTAATTAATTAATATGAAAAACAAATGTGTTTACTTTTTTATATACAAAATATGTATCAAACTAATGTGAATCTTAGCGATTTATGAATCAAGTTATATGTGTTATTTTTTGTTTGTTTATATGTACATTCAATGTACTACAATGTACTACATTGTGCAATGCACATACGTTTTTATATATTTTTATTAAAATGAAAATACTTTTATTATATTATTTTATTATTACGTTATTTATTAATTAATAACAAAATGTGATTTATGTTCCTTTTTAATATTCGAAACATGTACCAATCTAAAGTGAATCAAAGCAATTATGAATCGAGTTATGTAAAATTTTTATTTATTTTTATGTTATGTTAAATGAATACCTTTGAAAAATTAGTATTTTTTACTATTCACCTTTCTGGTATAAATACAAATTTTTCCATCCCAAACACTACATAAATTTGTCTTTTTATTCTATTTTACTGCAGTCAGACAAAAATAGTATTCCACAAATACTCACAACATCTGTTGAAATGAAATACTACTTTGTATATGTGCAACTTGTATGTAGTATTGTAAGTGATTACAACTCAACTTCACACAACTACTGAGAGTAGAGCAGCAACAGTCTACAATACATACATAAATGACACACACGCACTCAAACTACTCAAAACGAATCATGACCAACTCTGAACGATGTTGTGTACAATGCACGTGTATAATACGTACATGGACAATATGTAGACGCAGTATTGTTTCGTGTATGTAGATCATATGGTAATGATCTGAGATCGTATTGATGTGTCATCTCACGTCCACTGCTTAGCATCGGCTTAGGACGATAGCATCGCTCGAGTGCTGCTAACCTTCGGTCACACTGCCCTCCACCTAAGTCTGATCGTACCGATCAGACAAATCTCTCGATCTAACGCTGCTGGCATCGCCAAATGCACCACTCTTCTACTCGTGGTTTCTTAATGCTTTGTATGCGGTAGATGGTATCACTGATCTCTTCACAACCTGTACGGGCCTTCCCACATGCACCGAAATTGGATGGACACCTTTCCACACGGTGAGGTTTGTATAACAGTACCAAATCTCCGCAAGGAACCTTCCGAATTTTCTCTCGTTGTACCTGCGGTTCATCTTACTATCATTATTCTCGAGTCGTTACCTCGCACTCTGTTGTTTAGCCAATGAACTTCTTCGCAGAGCTTGCACTGACAGATTGACTTTGCATCATCATTATCGCTTGATGTTTCACAACAGTAGTGCGCGCTGGCTTGCATTCTTTCTGAAAAATTCTTTCAGTCGTTTTAGTGCGTTCATTAGGGTTTGTCGATGCCGTCTTTTTTCTCGCAGGTACTTTTAATTCTCTTTATTTGGCCCATTCAATCATCAACCTTTCCTTTTGACTTTCGTGGTCTTTGTCGAGCCTTCTCCACCATTACTCGATTACTACTGAACGCCTTCTCCAACTTGAAGCTAAGTGGTATATCTTCTCTGCATCATCGATCTTGATGTCATGGTCAACTAAGAAGTCCACTCCCAATATGACTTCTTCAACGATCTTCGCCCAACGAATTTGTGTGTTGTGACCTTTCCAATCAAGAATTCACATATCGCTTCTCCCTGGACTTGGTTTGTACTCGCCAGTGACCCAGATGCCCCCGTATCTACAGTCAGTACAGTTCTTTACCATCCACATTCCCTCTGATTGTAAGACTGTTTGATTTCCTTCCAATCTGCGACACAGAGATCACAGGACATTCATAGCCGGGCAAGTGTTCGTTCTTTACATCCGACACGCTCTTGCTCATTTCCGCCAGCATTTGCGTTTACGGCGCACCCACATTGTTGAAACTATTAGGACCAAGGATCGCAATGACGTGCAATGTGACCTGGGTTGCCGCACTTGAAACATGTAATAACTCCGGCATTCTTCTGTGGAGATCCTTACAGTGCTTCCACAATTGTGGTCTACCCACTCTGCCAGCCTCCCCTCTTTCTACTTCCACACGGCGCGCTTTGAAAATAACTGGCTACACAGAAGAGACGACAGCGACCCTGTTCCTGAACAATCAGAGCATGCGATACTGTTTCAGCAAATGTTAGTTTTGGATTCGCGTATGTAGCCCGCTTCGTTTCCACATCTCGATGCCCATTTATAAACAGCGTCTGAATCTTTAGCCCTTTCGGTGTCAGTCTACGGGTGCTAGTCCGCATCGCTAAATGTGCTCGTCCTTTCAAGATCGACGCAAATCTCTGTGACAATGTTTCATCGCATGTCTCTGGAAGCGGTATCAGCAACTCCATTTGGTATATCTGTGCTCCTATGCTCAGTTCCGTATCGTCTCTCTAGAGCAGCCATCAAGGTTTCGTAGTTGTTCCGCTCATCCCTCGGGATAGTCCCTGTAGGATTTCAGCAGCAATTACTTCTCATGCCACGAATAGTGTCAGCAACTTATCTATCGGCCGCACTCCTGTTGTTCACCTGCTGCGGTCTTCTCAAACTGTAGCGCACTTAAAGACACCTGGAAAGAACGGACGTCGAGGATGGATGCTTGTTTCTTACCTTTGGATTACTCGCTGTGAAACTGCTGGGACGATTTAGTCTTGTTGGTAGGTTTTTGTACAACTTGCTCGATACACGTCCTTCTCAAAGCATCCACTCAGGCCTCGATTTTATCCTGACTCGCACCACTGAAGGCCTCCTTCATGTGAAAACTGGGTGTGTAAGTTTAGTTTTCTTCCATATGCGCTCGATTCCACGTTTAGAGGTTTAGTGAAGATTGAGATGATTATACGGCTTCCGCTCTACTATAGTTGTGCTGGGGTGGAGATTCTGAGATGAATATACTGTGTTTTTTGCTGTGAAAAGGTGTGCTGACATTTCCGATAACGCGCGTTTCTTGGCTTCAATCTTTGGATGTTATACGTGTCTCTGGATTCCATCTTAGTGTTATATCTGTCTTTGCGATTCCAGTTGAGATGAACATGTTGGTACAATGATCATTGTTAGATGCAACAAACAAACAAAAAAAAACACAAAACCCAAACCACAACAACAAAACCAAACAAAAAAAAAAAAAAAACACAAATTCGACATTTTATTTGCAGCCTCCAATATAATCGTTCAAAAAAGTCGGTTTCGCCATGGGTGTGTCTGCGGTGTTGGTTGTTCCGGTTTCTTCATTTTTCTTCCTCCAATTTTTGTGTTGTCTCATCGCCATCAGATGAAAGACATACCGGGCCGGAGTGGCTGATGCAAGCCGAATTCTACCAAAAAAAATTAAATAACGTTTTTTCTATTAGAATGAATCTGGTTATATTTGACAGATTGACTTTACATTTAACAAAATATGGATAACTGGACACTGATACATGATTTCGATTGTCCGCAGCTATCACGCACTGGCGTCCGTAGTTTCGGTTCAAAGAGAGTAGTATAGGCGCACGGTTGGTGGCCATCCTCCGCGCGAGAGTAGCAGCATGGACCATAATCAGACTTAGTGTAACACAGTTTTGCGCGAGCATGGGCAATAAGTCAACAGAAGACCTTACCACTCGAAACCCTTCAGTTCGAACGGAAGGAGCGGAGGAAACAATCGCTGACTGTCTGCTCTGTAGCTGCTGCCATCCAAATCCAATCCACGTGTGTTTCAGACAGCAAGAAGTTATGCTGCTCAATGGGTGTAAGCAGACAGTCAGTACAGTCAAGCTATGCACAAAGATTGGCTTATTCCATGATAAAATTCAAATGGCCAACAA
This sequence comes from Eurosta solidaginis, assembly GCA_029619165.1. NCBI lineage: Eukaryota > Metazoa > Arthropoda > Insecta > Diptera > Tephritidae > Eurosta > Eurosta solidaginis. The sequence goes on along the minus strand of JARSSU010018174.1, from coordinate 961 downwards.
ACTGATGAACGCTGCAGACTTGCCGATATCGCTTGGAATTTTAGCCAGAAGATGACTTCAAATGGTTGAAAACGAAGAGCGGATGGAAAGCATGTGAACTGTCACTTTTCATGTACTGGCGAGGCGCCCATTTTTATTCTGATTTAACCGACAACATACACATAACAAAACTTGTCGATCGAATATGCAGTGCTTCACACCCAGATACTCCATGAGACGGATTCCATCCATCTTCGTGTTCACAGTGTGAGTGCAGTTCATCACGCTGCATTATCGGCCCTAAACTTCTTCGAAGACAAACGGTCGACACCGTTGCGGTTACCGAGACCGTTACTGAGCATGTTGGAGAGAGTTTTTTGCTATCAGAATTACGCCGTATGAGGATTTCTTTCAACTCTGTGTGGTTTCAGCAAGATGGTGCAGGTCCTCACGATAGCCGACCTGTTATGACGAATTGCGACGAAAATTCCCAATAAGCCTGATATCCAGAAACTCCACTACATTCCGTTGGCACCCAGTCGCCTGACCTACTGCACCTGACTTTTTCTTGTGGGCTTTATTGCAACGAAGTCTACGCCAGCAAAACCACAAATTTGAAGAACCCCTATAGGCAATCCATTCGAGAAAAACAATTGCGGCTATTCCTGTCTCACTCTCCAGCAGTAATGAACAACTTTTTGGTAAGATGCCGCATATGCATCAACGAGCAGCAGAGTGGCATTTCATTTAAAGTCCACTTAGTGTTAGACTATTAGCATATTAAAGAAAATTGAATGAGCTTTAACATAAATAAGCAAAATTGATTCCATTCACTGAAAAAAAATTATTTGAGTGGTCTCTTAATGCTACGCAAAAGTCATCAGCCACCCTGTACTCTTCCACGTCAATCCTTCTATTTCTCAATGCCTCACGTAGTCGTGCCATGAGTTCGAGTTTAATGCCGGTTGTATTCAATCCACGG
>JARSSU010018171.1:0-19798 GCA_029619165.1 Eurosta solidaginis | reverse complement strand
TCTTCGTCTGCGACAAAAAAATTCCATATTGTACATAATTATATATTTTTAACATTAAAACTTTATACCTAAATATTAAATCTTACAGTTTATATCACAGTCCTAATTGATCCAATAAAAGCGATTATCAAGAGTCTCTATATCAGTCCACATGTCAAATTTGAAGATTCTAGGTGTATTATCAGGTTTTTTGTGTTTTCCAAAATTAGCAGCAAATCCATGGCCATATAAGCTCATAATTTCAAAGGGCATGTGTCCTGAACAACCGTTTCGCAGGGTCTAAAAGTCCCGAAATTACACTGATGGGATCCCGGATTGATCTCGAAAACCATCCAGAAATGATGCCGAAGGGGTCCTCAAATGATCCCGAAATAGTTTCAAAAAATTCCCGAAATTACTCTGACGGGATCCCGGACGGATCCCGAAAACCATCCAGAAATGATGCCCGAAGAACCGCAAATGATCCCCAAAAAGACCCGAAAAAGTGCCGAAATAACCCTGACGGTATCCCGAAAGCCATCCAGAAATGATACAGGAAGGGTCCCCAAATGATTCCGAAAAAGTCCCGAAATAACTACGACGGGTCCTGGACGTATCCCGAAAATCATACAGAAATTATACCGGAAAAACCATCCAAAAATCATCCCATAAAAGTCCCAAAATGACCCCGATATAGTCCGGGATGCCGGACGGATCCGGAAAACTACCCAGAAATGATACCGGATGGGTCCAGAATGATACCGAAATAGTCACGATATGACCCTGACGGGATCCGGACGGATCCCAAAAACCACCCAGAATTGATCTCTGAAAGGTACGCAAATGATCCAGAAATAGTTCATAAAAATTCCCGAAATTACCCCGACGGGATTCCGGACGGATCCCGAAACCCATCGAGAAATGATGGCGTAAGGGCCCCAAAATCTTCCCAAAAAAGTCCCGAAATTACCCGAACGCGATCCCGAATACCATCCAGGAATGATCCCGGAATAGTCCCGTAAAACTCCCAAAATAACCCCGACGGGATCCCGGACGGATACCGAAAAACCATTGAGAAATGATGCCGGAAGGAAATCATCTCGGAATAGTCCAGAAAAAGTCCCAAAATTAACCTAACGGCATACCGAAGCCATCCAGAAATGATCCCGAAAAACTCCCGAAATTAACCTCACGGGAACACGAAAGTCATCCAGAAATGATACCGGAAGGATCCCCAAACGATCTCTTTGTTAATAAGGCAGCAGGCGTGTTGGAGCGAATGAAAAGTTACAAAGAAACATACAAATAAAGCTAATGAGAGCGTGCTAATAAAAACAATTGAAGGAGGGTGGATGACGGGAGGAGACGGAGAGCACCAAGCGCTTCCCAAGGCAGTCGGTTCTATGTACCGGAGCGACTCGGGATTTTTCCCCGACCAAGGACTGTCATTTCAGTGTGACCCCATCTAATTTTTTTCGTCCCTCCCACAAATTGTCATCCTCCCAGCAGCTCCTTGCAGCAGGACTGCTCCATATTCTCTTACTCCGGGAAGGCATCGAATCCAATCCGGGTCCGTCTCTTGACCCCGGTCCTGAGAAATGGTTTTGCTGCATCTGCCGGAAAAGAATCTTTTTAGGACGGTCATACTCTGTTCAGTGTGTTTCGTGCAAGAGATGGTTGCATCGGAGAGGTTGTTCTGGGCTTGATCCCAAAACCCGACGTCCACGTAACTTTTATAAATCTTTTGTGGCTCCTTGCTGTTCACGCCCAAGGGCATCCCGTAGTCTACGCCTAAGCGCCCCCCACTACCTTCCAGCAGCCCCGCTGCTCAGCAAGCCACAACAAGTACCCGCTGCTGCTCGCGCCCCACGGCGCCAACAACTCAAACAGCTGATACCACTCATAACTACTACCTTCGTAGTAGAGTTGGTAGCAATGCTGAGCATCAGCCCCTGCCCCCGTCTTCTCCCCCCCTCTTTTCCGGCAGCAATCGTGCAGGTCAGGGAAACAGACTCTTAGTCCCTACCTCCGTTTGCACCGTCTGCCAGCACAGAATATATAGGTTTGCGACATCCGCCCAATGCAGCTCCTGCCTTGGGTGGTGCCACTTTCCTAGATGTTCTGGTCTCCGCGACGGCAACCCCCCGACGGGTTTCATCGCGCCATGTTGCCAGGTCGCAAACCCAAATCATCCGGGTACCCCAATGCTTGCCCAAGGACGCCCAGTCCCAGGGCCACAACAGCAATTGCGTCCTGGCCTTCCTCAATCAAGGCGTAGTCACCCGTCACTTACCCCCAGAGTGGCGACGTCTCCCCTTATGCACTTCATTATTCTGAAGTTAAACTATAGTGGACTAACTGGGAAGATTATGGAGATAGTCGATTTCATGAAGCGGCACAACATCCGCATTGCTGCGATTCAAGAGACTAAACTCACAGCAAGATCTGCATTGCAGACCTGCTCTGGGTATAACGTCCACAGGAAAGACCGCGAGAGCGGAAATGGAGGCGGTCTCGCGTTCATCATACACCACTCTGTGCAATATTATATATTTGATCCTGGCATCGACCGCAGGGACAATGTCTTAGAACTTCAAGGCCTATCTGTCCGGTCAGGTGATGCAAACCTAGAAATCATCAACATCTACATCCCTCCTGCCACCTGTTGCCCCAGTGGATACCGCCCTAATATCAGGGCCTTACTCACTGGCAACAATCGCATTATCTTAGGCGATTTCAATGCCCATCATGATCTATCGCATTCAAACTTGCGGGCGGACAGTAGGGGTGAGATATTGGCGGATCAAATAGAAGAAACGACGTTCTGCACAATAAACGGAGACGCCCTCACACGTATGGTAGGAAGCTGTCACAGCTCGCCAGATATCTCAATCGTGAGCGCAGAACTCGTAAACTGCGTCAACTGGCAGCCGATGGTAACATTGGCATCCGACCACCTGCCAATACTTACTTCGCTTGAGCGTACCGCCGACTTCATCGTCACTGAAAAACGCACTTTCATAAACTTCAAAAAAGGAAAGTGGGAAGAATATAAATCCTTTACAGACAGCCGCTTTGCTGCCCTCCCTATCCCGACCCGCCAAGGGGATCGTGCCTTCCGTAAGGTCATTAAATCCGCCTCGGCAAATTTCATTCCCGCCTAAAGTCCCTATCGAATCCGACTAAGCACAAAGACAAAGTTTCCATCGCCTTTGGCGACAAAGTGCTGTCGGACGGGAAAAAAATGCGTGAGCGCTTTCTGCCGACAATATATAATGCATCCTACGGTCGACAAAGATAGACGGAGAGCCAATAGACACGCACATAAACACAAATTCAGCACGTCACCAATCACCATCACCGCTAAAGAGGTTGAAGACGCCAATGGTCGTGCTAAACCATCCAAAGCTGTGGGCCCAGACGGCATAGCCATGCCGATGCTTAAAAGCCTAGGGAAAGAGGGTTTCAAATATTTAGCGCATGTCTTCAATCTGTCTCTTTCCACCTTTGTCATACGTGAGAAATGGAAAATGGCCCGCTACTAAAGCCTGGGAAACCAGCTAACATAGGTGAGTCGTATCGTCCGATATCTCTCCTATCGCCAGTGGCAAAGACGCTTGAAGCCATTTTGCTCCCTTATTTCCAAGCAAATTTGCAGCTAGCCCCTCATCAACATGGCTTCAGAAAACTCCATAGCACTACCACCGCGCTAAATGCCATTAGCCCCAGATAAATTGCGGTTTAAATCAATACCCCCACCATAGAACAGTACTCGTAGCGCTAGACCTATCAAAAGCTTTTGATACGGTCAACCATGGCTCGTTACTGCTGGACCTGGAAGGGTCTACCCTTCCCCCATGTCTTAAAAGGTGGACCGCAAATTATCTGGGTGGTCGGCAGGCATCGGTGCAATTTAGAAACGAAACATCAAAACTAAGGAGAATTAAACAAGGGGTGCCACAGGGTGGTGTCCTATCCCCACTTTTGTTTAATTTCTACATATCTAAGCTACCTTCACCACCGGAAGGAGTCACAATCGTTTCCTACGCCGATGACTGCACAATAATGGCCACAGGCCCAGGCCCAAAGATCGATGCGCTATGCAATAAAATAAACGGCTTCCTCCCTGATCTCTCCAGTTTTTTCGCCGCGCGAAACCTGGCATTATCACCAACTAAATCTTCCGCGACCTTATTTACAACATGGACGTCCCAAATGTCGACCATTTTGAACATTCACGTCGATGGCACTACGCTACCGACTGTCCTACACCCCAAAATCTTGGGTGTGACGTTTGATCAGGATCTACATTTTGGTGAGCACGCAGCCGCAATTGTTCCGAGAATTCAGAGCCGTAACAAAATCCTCAAATCCCTCGCTGGCAGTACTTGGGGAAAAGATAAAGAAACGCTCATGACTACATAAAAAGCAATTAGCCAGCCGATTACGTGCTACGCGTCACCCATATGGTCGCCAAGACTAAAAATCACCCACTGGAAGAAACTACAGGCCTGCCAAAATACTGCTCTCAGAATCGCCACGGGCTGTCTTCTTATGCCCCAGAACACCATCTGCATAATGAGGCGAGAATACTCCCCATCAGGGAGAGAAATGAGATGCTGACCAAACAGTTCCTGTTGAATACCCAGAAACCTGGGCATCCCAACAGACATCTGCTTGATGAACCAGCACCGCCTAGGGGCTTAAGGAGTCATCTCCGTAAGCATTTTGAGGAAATACGGCACCTGAGAACCCAGCCGTACGAAGTGAAAAACACAAGCAGGTCCTTAGTGAACTCCATAAACAGGCGTCGGACCTTTATGCCGGGAATTGCCCGGTAAATCCAGTACTTAACGAAAATTATGCAAAACTTGCGGAAGAGGAAGGCATACTCCCCAGGGAAACGCGTGTCACTCTTGCTTAACTTCGTTCTGGATACTGTAACAGGTTAAACCCTTACCTATCCAGAATCAACCCCGACATACAAAATGTATGCCCCGCTTGCAATGTGTCCCCACATGACACCAACCATCTCTTCAATTGTAATGTGGAACCAACGCCTCTAACACCCCTTTCCTAATGGTCCACCCCTATTGAAACGGCAAGTTTCCTTGGACTCCCGTTAGAGGATATTGATGACAATTTGTGATCGGTCGCGGCTATTAAGTGGGGCGAGCATTGCTACAACAACAACAACAACGGAGAGCACCGCCGATCGTTTTTCCAAAACTGTTTAGATCTCGATCTGTATGAACCAGATACCAAAAATTATTGATTTAGGAGAACATTTATATTGAGTTATAACAATTTATAGATTTTGCACCAGAGGGGAAGAGACCTATTGAGTTTGTATTATTGGTGAAGGTCAGTAAAGGTAAAGTTATAATGCGTAAAAATTATTAAAAAGTAATTTTTCGAAGGGGTCGTGTGAACCCTACCCCCCTTTCCATGTCCGAAAAAATTTCGCTAGTAGACTATTGTCTGTGTCCCAAATTTCATCAAAATCCGTGTAGTCGTTCTGGCGTAATTCAGTCACAAAGACGAAAAAATATAATAATTAAATTTTAACTTATCCTAGGGGGCGGGGACCTCCCCCCTTTTGAAAAATATATAGCTAGTAGATCCTTCTAGATTATTGGCTATATGTGTGCCGTTCTTGAGGCACAAGGACAAACGTCCAAAACATACAAACATCCAAACTTTCCCATTTATAATATATATTAGATTAGATTAGACTAGCTATACCCGGCGTACGTTGTAACGCCCGAGATAGAATGAGTGTTGCGTTATTTTTTCTGTTTTGTTTTTTGATAATTTAGTTTATTGTTCTGTAAATTAAATTGAATTTTGTACGTATATTTGGTGAAATTTTCGTTTAAAACATTTTATTATTGCGTCTTATTGTAATTCATATGGGTACACAATATTTTTAGTGTTTTCGTTCGGTGCAAAGATAAACAATTTTTTTTTCGTTCCGACTCTAGAGCAAGTAGCATATAGCCTGGCCATGGGAAAACCGTGGACTCTCTAAATTTAATCCTGTCCTTGTGCTTTGTTGATGGTAATTGCAAAAGCAAGGCGTACAGGAAATTATAATACCTTAAAATTGAATGGCAAATCTGTAGGAATCATTGGGATCCGTTGTATGAGCACATCTTCACCTTTGCTTTTACCGCTGATGATTGTTGCTTCGATTAAATTCGACATTATATTCTTAACACAAAGTCTGGTTCCATTGCACAATATTGGTGGGTCTAAATTCCGAAGAAGCATGATTGGTGAGCCAATTTTCAAAGTTAATATATACTCAGGCATTCCAGGTGATTGTAAAGAGTTTAGAAATTCAATTGGATAATTCACAATTTGATCTTCATCTGTAACTGTGTCGATCGATTTATATTTCATCATTTAACGTCATATAGCTCCTTACCAATTTTCATTATCCTACCATTACTACATCCAGAGATATGCAGTATGATATATTCCATTTGTATGGGAGGTGCCACGCCCCCCTTTTTCCTAATTCGACATTTTCTTGTTGGTGTTAGGGATTGACCTCATATAACTCCTTACTGAATTTCAATGTTCTGGCATGTATACCTTCAGGGTTATGCAGTACCAAAGATTCCATTTGTATGGGAGATGCCACGCCGCTTTTATATATCGAAATTATGTTTAGCCTAAAACCTTCGCGTTGATCGGAAGAACCAAAAGACAAAATTTGGTGATGATTGAAGTGTGGGAAATACGTTTCCATAGCGAACATACACACACACAGAATTTTATTTTTATATATATAGATGTAGATAGACTGAAGCTAAACAATTTTTTTAACGGCGGCAGATTACTAAACGTCCAAAAGGCACAACAGCCAAACTCAACAATGCTTGATGATGATTTTATATATATAGATACAGTTTTTTTTTGTTAATTAAAAGATTATTATACATTTTATTTTTAAGTTAAATTAATTGATATGTCAGGGGTGAAGGAATTACTATTGATAGAACAAAGGAGTGAAACTACAATTAAATAAAGAGAATTTATTAGATGAAAATAGTGTTGCTTTTTCGGGTATTTAGTTGGTTAAAATATTACAAAAAGGGTAATTATAGTTATAACAGTTCGTTACAGGAGTCATTTAAACAAATTAAAAATAGAACGAACAAGTAAGGGTGTCTAAGTTCGGGTTAACCGAACATTATATACTCAGCGTGAGCTTCAATTGTACATTTCATTTCAGATAAATTACTTTTCTACATAACACGTGGCACCGCCCGTTTAAAAAAAGTTCTTCCCATTTCCTCCTACAATAAGGCTTGAAAGTGAAATATCATTGATTCAAAACTATTTTTTGCTAAGTTATAGCTTATTATTCTAGTATACGACCCTTTTAAACTTGTTTTATATCTAAGTTGCCGTGGTCTTTAACCGATCCCGCCCATTTTTACTAGAAATATTTTCTGCTATAAGGAAAATATATGTACACAATTTCATTACGATATGTTAATTTTTCTTCGAGTTATGGCTCCCGAAACATAGAAAATTGCTTAGTCATAAATGTACCACGCCCATTTTTTAAATTCGAACGTTTTCCTATTTATTGTTATAAATGCACTTGGCAAATGAAATACCATTGATATAAAGCTCTTATTTGCAAAGATATAGCTTATTTTATTCGTCCGCGACCCTTTTGAAAATCTTTTATATAAAAGTGGGCGTGGTCTTAAACCGATCTCGTCCATTTTTCCTAGAAATATTTCCTGCTATAGGGAAAATCTTTGTACCTAATTTTATTACGATCCGTTAATTTTTCTTCGAGTTATGGCTCCCGAAACATAGAAATTTGCTTAGTCATAAAAGGGGCGGTGCCTCACCCATTTTTTTAAATTTGTAGTTTTTCCTATTTATTGTTATAAATTCACGTGGGAAATGAAATACCATTGATATAAAGCTCTTTTTTGCAAAGATATACCTTATTTTATTCGTCCGAGACCCTTTTAAAAATCTTTTATATACAAGTGGGCGTGGTCCTTAACCGATTTCGTTAATTTTTCTTCAAAGCATTCCTTATAGTAAAGGTAACCTCTCTGCGGAATTTTGTTACGATAAGTTTAGCGATTTTTGATTTATGATTAATAATATTTATAAAATTTAATTTATCACAAGTGGGCGGTGCCACGTCCATTTTAAAATTGTTTTCCAAATTTTTATCAAGAGTCTCAATATCAGTCCACGTGTCAAATTTAAAGATTCTAGGTGTATTATTTACTAAATTATCAGGTTTTTTGTGTTTCCCAAAGTTTTATATATAAAAAAGTGGGCGTGGTTATCATCCGATTTCGCTCATTTTCAATACCAATTCTGGGTCTAGATAAGATAGTGTACCAAATTTGGTGAAGATATCTCAATATTTACTCAAGTTATCGTGCTAACGAACGGACGGACGGACGGACGGACGGACATGGCTCAATCAAATTTTTTTCGATACTGATGATTTTGATATATGGAAGTGTATATCTATCGCGATCCCTTTATACCTGTACAAGCAACCGTTATCCAATCATAGTTAATATACTATATGTGCAAAGCACGCTGAGTATAAAAAGCTGTGTTAGATATTAAAGATAGAAGATACCGAATTTTAATTACGAACAATTAGCAGCAAATCCGTGGCCATATAAGCTCATAATTTAAAAGGGCATGTGTCCTGAAATACCGGTTTCGCAGAGTCCTAAAAAGTTCTGAAATTACCTTGACGGGATCCCGGATTGATCTCGAAGAGCATCCAGAAATGATGCCGAAGGGGTCATCAAATGATCCCGAAATAGTTTCAAAAAATTCCCGAAATTACTCTAACGGGATCCCAGACGGATCCCGAAAACTATCAAGAAATGATGCCGGAAGGAAATCATCTCGAAATAGTCCCGAAAAAGTCCCAAAATTACCCTAACGGGATACCGAAAACCATCCAAAAATGATCCCGAAAAAGTACCGAAATTAACCTCACGGGAATCCGAAATTCATCCAGAAATGATACCGGAAGGATCCCCAAATGATCCCGGAATAGTCCCGTAAAACTCCCGAAATAACTGCGACGGGATCCCTGGCGTATCCCGAAAATCGTTCAGAAATTATCCCGGAAGGGTCCCAAAATGATCCCGAAAAGTTCCCGAAATAATCCCGACGGCGTGCCGGACAGATCCCGAAAACCATCTCGAAATGATCCCGTATAAGTCCCGAAATGACCCTGAAATAGTCCAGAAAAAGTCCCCCGACGGGATGCCGGACGGATCCGGAAAAGTACCCAGAAATGATACCGGATGGTTCCCTGAACGATACCGAAATAGACCCGATATGACCCTGAAGGGATCCCGGACGAATCCCAAAAATCATACAGAATTGATCTGTATGCAAATGATCCAGAAATAGTCCATAAAAATTCCTGAAATTACCCCGACGGGAAGCCGGACGGATCCCGAAACCCATCCAGAAAACGATCCCGGAAGGATCCTCAAATGATCCAGAGAAAGTTCCGAAATGAACTTGGCAAGATCCCGAAAGTCATCCAGAAATGATACCGGAAGGATCTTCAAACGATCCCGGAATATTCCTGAAAAATTCCCGAGATAACTCCGAACGATCCCGGACGTATCCAGAAAATCATTCAGAAATTATCCCGGAAGGCCCCCAAAATGATCTCCAAAAGATCCCGAAATAATCCCGACGGAATGCCGGACGGAACGCGAAAACCATCTAGAATTGATCTCTGAAGGATAAGCAAATGATCCCGAAATAGTCGCGAAATGATCCCGGAAGGTTCCCCAAATGATCCCGGAATATCCCCTAAAATGTTCCGAAATAATACCGATCGGATCCCGGACGGATCCCGAAAACTATACAGAAATGATCCCGGAAGAGTCCCCAAATGATCTTGGAATAGGCTCGATAAAGGTCCGAAATAACCCCGACGGGATACCGGACGGTCCAGAAAACTATACAGAAAAGATCCCGGAAGAGTCCCAAAATGATCCCGTAACAGTCCCGAAACTACCCTAACGGGATCCCGAAAACCATCCAGAAATGATCCCGGAAGGATCCCCAAATGATCCCGAAATAGTCCAGAGAAAGTCCCGAAATTACCCTGACTGATACCGGAAGGATCCCCAGATGATCCCGAAAAAGTCCAGAAATAACTGCGACATGATCCCGGACGCATCCCGAAAATCATTCAGAAATTATACCGGAAAACTTTCCAGAAATGATCCCGTAAAAGTCCCAAAATGACCCTGACATAGAGCAGAAAAAGTCCCGAAATTACCCCGACGGGATGCCGACGGATCCCCAAAACTACCCAGAAAAGATCTCGGAAGGATCCCAAAAAGATACCGAAAAAGTCCCGATATGACACCGACGGGATCCCGCACGGTTCCCGAAAACCATTCAGAATTGATCTCTGAAGGGTACGCAAATTATCCAGAAATAGTCCATAAAAATTCGCGAAATTACCCATACGGGATGCCGGACGGATTCCGAAACCTATCCAGAAATGATGGCGGAAGGGCCTCAAAATCTTCCCGAAAAAGTGCCGAACTTACGCGAACGGGATCACGAAAACCATCCAGAAATGATCCCGGAAGGGTTTCGATATGACCCTGACGGGATTACAAATAAGGTGAATCTAACTATAAACCATGTACTAGGCAGCAGCGTGTTGGAGCGAAAGTTAAAAATAAACATACAGATAAAGCTAATAAAAGCGTGCTAATAAAAACAATTGAAGGAGGGAGGATGGCGGGATGAGACGGAGAGCATCACCGATCGTTTTTCGAAAATGTTTAGATCTCGATCTAAACCATATGCCAAAATTATTGATTTAGGAGAACATTTATATTGAGTTATAACAATTTATAGATTTTACACCAGCGGGGAAGAGAAGGGGGGAGGGGGGGGCGGACGGTGTCACTGCTCATTTTGTAAGCCCTCGACTTTTTTGACCTATTGAGTTTGTAATATTGGTGAAGATCAGTAAAGGTAAAGTTATAATGTGTAAAAATTATTAAAAAGTAATTTTTCGAAGGGTTCGTGGGAACCCCACCCCCCTTTCCATGTCCGAAAAAAATTTCGCTAGCAGACTATTGTCTGTGTCCCAAATTTCATCAAAATCCGTGAAGCCGTTCTGGCGTGATTCAGTCACAAAGACGAAAAAATATAATAATTAAATTTAAACTGCTCCTAGGGGGCGGAGACCTCCCCCTTTTTCAAAAATATATAGCTAGTAGATCCTTCTAGGCTATTGGCTATACGTGTGCCAAATTTCATCCAAATCTGTCCAGCCGTTCTTGCGTGATTGAGGCACAAAGACAAACGTCTGGACATCCAAACATCCAAACTTTCCCATTTATAATATATACTAGCCTTTACCCGCGGCCCCGTCCGCAAGGAGAAAAAGAAATATATGGGCTATTCACGTTAGTCTGCTTATCAAGTTATCTGTTTAAAATTTTTTTTCTGTGCATGCATTTTATTTTTATTAATTGTGTAAAAAAAGAACTAAATGCGCTGATAACTCGATAGGATCACCAAATGATCCCGAAATTTTCCATAAAAAGCCACGAAATGACTCCGACGCTATCCCGGATGGATGCCGAAAACCATCCAGAAATGCCCCGGAAGGGTCTCCAAAAGTTGCCGGAATAGTTCAAAGAAAAATCCGAAATGACAACGACACGATTCTAGACTTATCCAGAGATCCACACAGAAATGATCCCTGAAGGGTACCAAAATGATCCCGAAAGGTTCTGAAATAACCCTGACGGGCTCCCGGGCGGATCTCAAAACCATCCAGAAAATATCCAGGAAGGGTTCCTAAATTATCCCGACATACTCCAGAAATAGTTCCGAAATGGCTCCGAGAGGATCCACGACGGATCGCGAAAACCATACAGAAATGATTCCGGAAGGGTCCCAAAATGATCCCCAAATAGTCCGGGAAAGACCCCGATGGGATCCCGCACGGATCCAGAAATGATCTCGGAAGGGTCCCAAAATTATTCCGAAAAAGTAACAAAAAATCCCGAAATGACTCCTACGGCATCCCGGACGGATCCAGAAATGATCTCGGAAGGGTCCCCAGATGATCCCAAAATGGTCCCGAAATGACCCTGATGGATCCGGCAAACCATCAAGAAATGATGCCGGAAAGGTCCCCAAATGATCCAGAATAATACAGAAAAAGTCACGAAACGACCCTAAAGGATCCCCAAATGATCCCGTATTAGCCCTGAGAAAGTCCCGAAATGAACCCGACGGGATCCTGGACGAATCCCGAAAACCATCCAGATATGATGCCGGAAGGGTCCCCATATGATCCCGAAAAAGTCCCGCAATTATTCCGACGGGATCCCGAACGGATACCGAAAACCATTCAGAAGTGATGCCGGAAAGGTCCTCAAATGATCACCTAATAGTCCCGAAATTACCCTGAATATTATTATTCATAAATCAAAATCGTTAAACCTATCGTAACAAAATCCGGCGAGAGGTTGCCTTTCCTATAAGGAATGCTTAGAAGAAAAATTTACGAAATCGGTTAAGGACCACGCCCACTTTTATATAAAAGATTTCTAAAAGGGTCGCGGACGAATAAAATAAGCTATATCTTTGCAAATAAGGGCTTTATATCAATGGTATTTCATTTCCCAAGTGCATTTATAACAATAAATAGGAAAAAGTTCGAATTTAAAAAATGGGCGTGGCACCGCTCCTTTTATGACTAAGCAATTTTCTATGTTTCGGGAGCCATAACTCGAAGAAAAATTAACATATCGTAATGAAATTGTGTACACATATTTTCCTTATAGCAGAAAATATTTCTAGAAAAAATGGGCGGGATCGGTTAAAGACCACGGCAACTTAGATATAAAACAAGTTTAAAAGGATCGTAGACTAGAATAATAAGCTATACCTTAGCAAAAAATAGTTTTGAATCAATGATATTTCACTTTCAAGTTTTATTGTAAGAGGAAATGGGGAGACATTTTTTTTAAACGGGCGGTGCCACGTGTTATGTAGAAAAGTAATTTATCTGAAATGAAATGTACAATTGAAGCTCACGCTGAGTATATAATGTTCGGTTACACCCGAACTTAGACACCTTTACTTGTTCGTTCTATTTTTAATTTGTTTAAATGACTCCTGTAACGAACTGTTATAACTATAATTACATTATTTGTAATATTTTAACCAACTAAATACCCGAAAAAGCAACACTGTTTTCATCTAAAAAATTCTCTTTATTATAATTTATAAGCTTTTATTTAGTTTCACTTTTGTTGTCTGTAATGGAATCTTGCAAGTTAAATTTGATACACTTCCCGGTGTCCGATTGAGCTGAAATTTTGCACACATGTATAACTCCGATGACAATGCAATATTACTTTGTTAGAATTCGATAAGTTAATCGATAACACAGTTATCGGTAAAGATTTGCATTTACTTTGGCATAACAGCCTAAGTACCATACAAACTCGCCGGTACCTATCCGTGGATTGTGATATTTGGACGTGATGAATCACGCGTGTCACGCGTGGTGAATCTCAACACTTGCGAAAAGCGGAGACACAACCCTCTGTTGTATTTCTGTGTATAACCAACATAGCTAAATTTTTTAAGGCTGTTTAACTCTGTAATCTTTTCTGTAATTTATTTTGCTTTTGGAAAAATTACAGAGGGGAAAAAAAAAAAAAAGATGGAGGGGAAAAAAAATGTTGGAAAGAAAAGAGGGAAGGGAAATGAAAGAATGGAAAAAGAGGGGGAAAAAATGGGTAGAAGAAGTTGAGAGTTGGGGTTAGAAGATTTTTATGTGTTGTTTTGTATGTCTCTCTCTCTCCCCTTTTTGCCTTCCTTTTTTTTTTCCTCTCCTCGTTTCCCGCCTCTTTTGTCCCCCCCTTCCCCCCCCCCCTCCCTCACTTTCCCTCCTCTCTCTCCCCTTTTTCCTCTCTCCCTCTCTTTTCTCTTCACCCCTTCCCCTTCTCTACTCTCCTCCCCCCTCTTTCCTCCTCATTTTTCCTCCCTCCCTCCCTCTTCCTCTCCTCTCTCCCTCTCTCTTTCTCGCCCCCTTCCCTTTTCGTCCCCCCTTACAACCTTACATGCGTACCTTTTTCTTACTTTTTTTTATACATTTTTTACCTATTTACGGCCATTTTAATATTTTCCAATTTTTATGTACATTTTTTATTTTTTTTTAAATTTCACCTATCTTTTCGCTTACTTCTTGTTCCCGTTATTTTTCTTTACCTACTCTCTTTTGTTTTTCTTTTGTGTATTATTTGTTTTTTTTATACAAATCTGGGTTTTGTTTTTATGGTTTTTTTTTTGTTCGTTTTTATTTTTTTTTTTTATTTTTTTACAATTTATTTGTTTTGTGTTTTTTTTTTTTTTTTTTTTTCGATTTTGTTTGATACCTGGGAATAATTTTCTATTATTTGTTATTTATTTATTTGATCCAATTATTTTCTTTTACCCCATATATCTTGTTATTTCTCTTGTCTTGATCATTAGCAATTAGGGGGGGGAATGTGAGGAATTATTAGTGCTGTATGACTATTTTTTAGCTAGAGCGTTTAGCTGTTATATTATTTTTTGATTGTCACCTTTTTTTTATTTTTTTTTTTTTTTAATTATATTCTTTTAGGCTGTAGCGTTATAATTTTTGAATGGATTAAATACATAATAAATATTTTTTAATTAAACTTATAAAAATTTTATTTTACTAATTTTTATATATTTAATTTTTATACCTTTACTAGGCAGCTTAAAATTTTAGCTAAATTTTTTTTAGCTTTTAATGCTTTTATATATTTGTTTTTCTAGCTTCGTTACCCTTTTCCTTCCCCTCTAATTATTCCCCTTTATATATTATAAATTTATTTTTTTTTATTGTCTATTTTTTAGGGCCTAATAATGATAAATTGTAAGCCGTTGCTGTAGCTTTTTTTTTTTTATATGTTACTATAGCTTATGTTAACTTTTAGCCCGACTTCCTCTCATTTTCCATAAACTAAGCTTTTAATTTTTCTCTAATTTATTCGTCAGTTAGTCACTTTTCTTTTTAGTTTAGCTGATACTTTTTTAGCTCTTATAATAATATTTAATAAACTTATTTACATAACTTACTTCTTCTTCTTATGTTTATTATTTTTATTTTAGTCTGGACATGGTACTACCCCCCTCTTCCTCTTTTCCTTCTTTCTCGCCTTCTCTTCCCTCCTCATATTAATTAATTTTACCATAATCATTTTAAATTTATGTTTTTTTTTAATTTTTTTTTTCATTTTGTGACTTTATGTTGTTTTAATTTTATTTTGGTGCATTATACAACCTCTCTCTATTTTTATAAATTTTTGATTACATACTATCCAAATTTTTATTACCTTTTTACATAATTATAATTATTATTTTATTTTATCACCTATTATTAATATATTTTACATTCTACGGTCCCCAAAACAATGTTATTTAGTCCCTACCTTATTATAATAATTTTATCTCTACATCGGGTCTATTATATTCTTTTTCTCTGATTGTTCAATTAAATTTCTAGTTCTCTTCTTATATTATTTTTTTTACTACTTAACTACCATGCTCAGCTACCTTAGCGCTTTTTATCATCTTTCTTGTAGTCCTAAACAGTTTTTTTCTCCTTTCTCAGCTACAATATTTTATGTTTTCTTTTATTTTTTTTATATTATTTGTTTTTGTTATTTTTTTCTTTCGCTAACCATACAGTTTATTATTTTTTTTTTTTCTTAATAGTTTTAAGGTTTTTGTCCACCATATCTTAATTGTCCTTAGTATTTGTTTTATTGCTCTAGTACTCTAATTTATTTTTTTTAGCTACCTTCGTTTCGGTCTTATCGTTTTTTTTTTATTTAGTCCATAGAAAATATTATTTTAATTAATTTAATAATTTAAATATTATACAACCAAACTGTTGTTTTATTAACTTTGTGGCCTTCTGTACACACATATCAATAACCCAAAACAAAATATACAAAAATAAATAACAAAAAACAATTAAGTCGTTTATTTTTTCATTTTAATCTATATTTTTATATTTAGTTTTTAGTAGCGCAAGGTGTGTTAATATTAAATTAGTTGGTTTTTTGTTTGTATTATCGTGCACTTTTTCATTCTACTATAAGTTTTAGCTAGCGTGTCATATAAACGACCCACCACAAACACAAAAAAAAAAAACACACATCAACATCTCAAAAAAAAAAAAAAAAAAATTCGCTCTTGGAGGAGACTTTGTATTGTTTTCCCTTGATGATTTTTTTTTTTGTTTATTTATTTTATGTTGTGTTATGTTTTTGTTTTTTGGATTTACCAATATACGTCTTCCATTTCTTTAGTACAATTGTGAATTTTACCCGACTTTACCAGGTTATGTATGTATATTGAAGACGTGATTCCCACTTAACAATCCTAACCTCGTCCCCCCGCATTTGGCTCTCTCTTACTTTTTTTTTAACCTTTTTATATTTTTTTTTTACCAAAAATTTTAATACTTTTTTTTTATATTTTATTTTTTTTTATTTTTTTTTTTTATTTATTAATTTTTTTTTTATTTTTTTTGCTAAACGCGGATTTTTCTGGCCCCGCTCTACACATCTAAATTTCTTCCCTACATTCCACTACTCTATTCCGTTCCCCCATGTACGCCATGCAATTTTACATCACCTAAAATTGCGCGTTAGGGGGATTCATGCTCCATTAAGGGGCTCTTTTTTTAATTATTTTTTATATTAGACTCTTATGTTAATTCCGTATTGATGGTGGGGGGTGGGGGATAAATCAATATATTAAGTGTGAAAGTAAATAAAATGGGAATAAATTATATTTACGCCTTTTAATAGGTGTATGGGGGTAAAATTTTTAATACTCTACAATTATTTTTATTATATAACTTTTGTTGTGGGTGGATAAAATTAAAATTTAAGGGGGGGTTTGGTGGAAATAGTTAATTTATTTATTTATTAAGGGTGGTGTGGGATATATTAATATAATTAATAGGGGATAAAACGGGGAAATATACAATTTAAAGACTATATCAAATATAAAAATAACAACAACCACGACTTAACAACTCCTTTTCAATATATTCTCTATAGGGGAAGGTTTTTTGCACCCTTGTAAATCAACAGCCGTCATTTTTCAGAATCCTAATTGTTGTGAAACAACAAAATAAAAAAAAAAAACACAATAAAAAAAAAAACACCCATCTATTTCAGTTACATTTTCTCTTTTCTCTGCTTTCTTTTCTGCTACACGTTTATAATATTGTGCCATTTATTGTGTTGGGGGTTGATTAATGTTATGTATAGTACCACTATTTTTTTTTTTTATATGGTTTTCTTTTCCCTCGCGCTAGCAACTATTTTTTTCGAGGTAAAATAGTGTCGTTTATGGCTTAGTGTATTATAATTAAATAATTTTTTTTTATGTTTTTTTTTGTTGTATGTTTTTTAATAGTTTGTGTATTGGCGCTTTAGCTAAGCCTCCCACTTTATTAATATATTTATAAGTCTAAGTACGTTATTTATTTTAGGACTGCCGTTTTCACTGTTTTGAATAACAAATTTATTAAAAAATATAAATATTTAATAATAAAAAAATAAAAAAAAATTGATTGGCTATTATTTTTTTTTTTTTAGTTTGTTTAAACAGTCCGATATTTACCATAATCAGCCAGAGCAGATTTGTTTGATGTAGATGGTAGCAGCGAATCTTTGCATATATTTTTAGTAGTACTAATGTTGTTTGTTTAGTTTATAATTTTTATGAAATCTGCACACCGCCATCAATAGGCCATTTATTTTAATAAGTTTCACAATTTTATATACTTTAAATTAGTTTTAATATTTATTTTAATTGTTTATTAATATTTAATTTTTTTTATCTTTTAATAATTTAATATGGGAATTTTTAAGTTTTTAGGTGTTCTTAAATATGTTTTTAGTTGTTAATTAAGTTTAGTATGTTATTTTAACTTAACTGTTTGATCACACAATTTTTTTATTTTTTTTTTTAAATATTTTAATTTTTTTTTAATTAAATGAAGTCTTTTAGTTTATTTTTTTTTTTTAATTCTCTGTCCCAATATAAAGCCTTTCCGAGTTTATTTTTAGTTTTAGTGGGTGTAGTATGGTGTTTTGTCTTTTTACGCAGGTTCTATATTCGAATCGTAATTAAATTGAACTTTTATTGATTTTTGTAATTTCTTTACTGTTCACATGTTAGTTTGACTTTACTTCAAATAGATATATAGATGGGAGAAACCATGTTTAATTGTTGTTTGATTGCATTTTTTAAAGGTATTATAAGGTACGTTATTTAGTTTTTATTATTTTTTTTTTTTACTAGACATTGAGAATGAATAAACTCTTTAGGATAGAATTAAGATAAAGATACGAAAATGGGAAGAAACTAAATCAGTTAAAATAAACAAAATTGAGACCGAGATGAAGGAAAAAGGGGTGAAGAATGGATAAGAATGAGACACAAGTGCCCCGCAGCAGCACACCGGCAAACCCACCCCCAGAACCAGGACACCCCGTCTACCTCACCTCTACCCACCTTACAAACAACTTACACTGTACAGGTCAAAGGTTTACCCCGTTCGTCCCGCGTCCTTCCCCCGTCCATCCCCCCCCCTTCCCTCTCCGTGTACACCTAACTTCGTTAAACGGATAGTATTCTTATTTCGTTTTTGTACCCTTTACGTACAAAATTACCCTAACCTGGTGAATAATAATAAAAACATCAAATTGATAAAAATAAAAAAATCAAATGTCTATAAAAAATAAACATCACATAATCAATAATATAAAAATATAAAATATAAAAAAAAGATTCTATCCCTAAAAAAATTCAAACTAATATTTTTTAGGAAAAAAAAAAAAAAAAAAAAAAAAAAATAAAAAAAAAAAAAAAAAAAAAGAAGAAAATAAATAAAAAAAAGAAATAAAGAAAAAAAAAAAAAAACAAAAAAAAAAAATTAAAACAAAAAAAAAAAAAAAAAAAAAAAAAAAAAAAAAAGAAAAAAAAAAAAAAAAAAAAAAAAAAAAAAAAAAAAAAACAAAAAAACAAAAACGAAAAAAAAAAAAAAAACAAAAAAATCAAAAAAAAAAAAATAAAAAAAAAAAAAAAAAAAAAAAAAATACCTAAATCACGTAGATTCACATAAATTTTTTCCTTTAAATTTAAATTTAAAGGTAGTAAATAAAACTCCCCGGTTTACAAAGGATCTTCCTACTTTTTTTCCCTTCTCTCTCTTTCACTTTTCTAAAATGAACGTAAGCTTCCTGTTGTTTTTAATTTAAGCGCACTGTTGAATTATTGTAAACGAACCTAAAAAAAACAAGAAACAAAGTAACATAAAGAAGACGTTAAATAAAATTAATAATATAAAATTAAAAGCTTTAATATAAACTGTAATAAAAAAATAAAAAAAAAAAATGATTTATTTGTAAAAAAAAACACTTTCGCAACAATATAACCAAAAAAAACACGCAAAACTTAGCTAATATAAGGTAATATAAATGTTTTCGTTTTTCTTAGCACATAGAAAAAAGCAAAGAAAAGAACTGATAAAAAACTAGTACTAGCTTAATACTATGCACAATTAAGACAAAATAACATAAATAAAATGAAAAATAAATAAAAATAAAAAAAAGAAAAACAAAAATGTATTAAAAACTAAACAATAATGCTCGTTTAAACATGAAAAAAAAAAACAATTATAGAAAAAACAATG